>LSHF01000022.1:0-267623 GCA_001660795.1 Leptoxyphium fumago
CCTTTTTWTTGCTCGCAGGCCTTTAATGGAGTCATTGTTAGATAATCTTGCACTCTATTCGCATGAAACGTCGGCTTTATCGTGGCTTACCTTGGCTGGCTTCCCCACCTTTGCACCAATCACCTTCCACTTATTGTTCTCGTAGTCTTTGATCGCTTGGAGGAGGGCAGCACTCTGTGTGGATGGTCAGTCTAAACGTTGCCCATGATAATTTTGGGGTAGCAAGTGAGGCGGACGAAATTACTGACTTCGTCTTCGGCGAACTCAGCGTAGTGCATGTCCTGAAACCAAGGTTAGCATAACTCATCCTATAGATCAGATTGGGGTCAAGGGGGTGGGATCGCACTTTGTACCAGTGCTTCTTGACACTGCCTTCTGTCCTGGTCGGGAAAGTCTTGGCGATTTCGCTCCAGCTGCTACCAGCGTCACGCAGAGCCTTTAGTCTCTGTTCCTCTGCTGGGGTCCATGGTGTGTTGGTGCGGCCTTTCTTGGGAGCAGGGCTTGGAAGCTGCTGCTGAGACGGACCAAGGCCAACGTCAACTCCAGCTGGGTTCTGGCCCAATGCACCTGGGTGACCCATGCCGTGAGGGTTTAGGGACTGGCCACCCATTGGGTTAGGGTCTGTGAGAAGGCTAGGTGGGCCATGACCATAGCTGGGAATGGACGAGGTCGGCGTGGATGAGCCACCTTCTAAGTCACCAGCGTGTCGTTTACGAGTACTGGTGGGTGACTGCTGTTGTTGCTGTGGTGCCTGGACATAATGAGGAGCACGCTGCTGTGGAGGTTGAGAGGCCGGCTGAGATGGAGGCCGGAAGTGGGGCTGAGAGTGAGGCTGCTGGTTGAAGCTGAAGGCGCTGGGATCTTGGGTCGGATATGAGTATTGGGAATAAGGGTTATGAATGGCAGAAGAGTGGAATTCCGAGGGGATGAGTTGGGATGGAGAAGCTGAGTAGGCGGATGTGGCCACGCTGGAGAGATTTGGGATTGATTTCAGGTCACGCTTCTGGCTTGTTGGTGTACTCCTGAGGGTTGTCAGTGATGAAGCAGGTGGCGATGTGGTGAAGGTTGTGGGTTGTTGTTGTTGTTGATATGTGCGTTGCGGTTGATTGCTCGTTGGCGATAAGAGGGTGTGCGTGAGAGAGAATGAGGGCGTGAGTGTATGTACATACCTGTCAGTACTGGTGTCGGTGGCGGGAAAAGAGTAAGACATTGTTCCGTTCCCTTATGGACGTGCTAAAAGGCTGTCGTCTGGGATGGGAGAATGATCTATGTATCGACGGGCTGGGCTGGATGGATCTGTAGCTGCAAGTGTGCCGTAGGCATGGCTTGCGGTATCGAGTCTGTCGCGTGGGCAAGTGGCAAGTACCTGCGAGATTCAATTGGACAAGGAGGAAGCGCGTGGCGAGAAGTGCAGCAGCAGCATCGAAGAGATTGTTCCAAGCCGAGGAATTGCTGTGAGGGACTTGATGAGTAAGGCTAACCAACTATGCCTTGGCCTGTGTGGCTTGGACGTGCGGATGTGTGTGAATTGTGGAGGCGAATGTATGTATGGTGGGTGTGGGTGTGGGTATGGGTGTGAGTGTGAGAGTGCGTGAGAGAGAGAGACAGTGTGTGTGTGGTGAATGTTGTTGTATCTTTGTGTTTGATCTTGTCTCGTCTCGTCTCGTCTCGGCTGTAAGGTGCTGTGCTGTACTGTGCTGTGCGATGCGGTGGATTGCTGGCTGGCTGGCTACCTATTCCTACCCTGACCGTGACCTGCTCGAAGCTGTATGCCGAGCGGGACAAGCGTCAGGCGGCTAGTAGGCAGAGGGCGAACGGGGTACAGTTGGTTGATCGAGGGGGAGATCAGTGCAGTGGAGTACAGGGCAGGACAGGGCAGAGAAGCGTGGTGTAGACAGTACATACAGGAGGGAGAGCAACGTACAGAAGAGAGTACCTGTAGGAAGAAGAAAGTGGGCCAGAGGAGGTTTAAGGTGTAGGCAAGGGCTGGCAGGCTCTGGTTTAGGTAGTGGAGTACGTGGTAGTGTGTCTGCAGACTGCCTGTAGCCTGTGGTTTTGTCTGGTCTGGGTGTCTTGCGGAAGTGGAGCAAGCTGAGAGAGGGGTTGGCCTCTTGGGGGGTGGGTGTGTGCCGGAAGTGGAGGTGGATGTGGATGTGGAAAAGCGTGTTCAATGGCCGGGACCGAGACCTGAGAGGGGGAAGGGTCAAGTCGAGGCCGATCAGGCGTATTGTACAAGTAGGTTCAGCAGGTGGGCATGGAAGCAGGCAAAAAGCAGGAGGAGAAACGAAAGCAGGTATGTCAAGGCCGGTGGGCAGGTTTAGGCAGGTAAGTATAGGCTGGTATAGATGGATTGGAAGGCGGCGTGAATGGATTGGACGGGAGGGTCTAGCGCAAGAGAGCAGAGTCGAGACGAGTAGGTTAAAAGCAAAGTAAATAAAGCACTGTCAAAAACGCTGTGGACGTAGGGCAGGGAACAACTGCCCAGGTGTATGGGGAGGTCAGCTCAGCTCAGCTCAGCTCAGGGTAGGGCTGGCCTGGCCCGGCCGGGCTTGGATTGGATTGAATTGGATTCTCCATGGTTGCTTTCTGGCCGATTCGCCATTCGCCATTTGCCATGGTCATCAGCTTGTCTTCCATTCGGTCATGACTGCCAGATGCAAACGCATACGGGAAACGAGGGGACGAGCGAGAAACAGAAGAGAAACAGGACGAGAGCAGCCAGAAGCATTCACATTCATGCATCGGATGCGTCAGGTTGCATTCTACACCCTCATCATCATTGCGTTCTGTTCTACTCTAATCTTCCATCACGGCTACAGCCCAATTCGACTCGACTCGACTCGACTCGATTCGATCTGATCTGATCTGATCCGGGCGGGTGACTCTTCGTCCAAGGCCCGTTAGTCAGTCGGTCGTTCATCCATCCACCTAGCAGAGACATATGACCAGAGCAGATCATGGCAGATCAGAGGCCGTCGTGTGCCTATGCCTGTGCCTATGCCTAAGCGTGCGCTTGTGCTTGTGCTTGCGGACTCGCGTGTTTGGGCGTATGGCGAAGTACTGCAAGTGTAGGCGTAGGGGAGGGTGTGCGTATGCGTGTGTGCGTGTGCGTGTGCAGAGTTGCGAGGGGGGCCCAGTCATGGTGTCTGTCTCGATGGCTTGTGAACGGGCAGCGGGCGGGCAACGGTGACGGTGACGGTGACGGCGACGGTGTTGGCGTTGGCGCGTTGGCGTTTGCCTCGGCCACCCAAGACAAGACCAGACCAGACGATTACGGCAGAAATGCGTGCTACGGCCGTGGCAATGCCACCCGCTACGACGCATGCATCCATCCTAACCCTCCATCCGTCTACCTGCCCATCCCTCCATCAATCCCTCCACCCCAGCCCATCCCATCCCATCCATCCCTACCAGGTGGCTAGTGGCGGGTGACGGCAGTGGCAGGGAAGAGAAGGGAAAGGGCTGGGTGTGGAGGGGGGGAGCAGCAAAAAAGCAGAAGAAAAAGGCAGGAAAAACCGCCCAAGAGCTGCGAGCCTATGACAGACAATGCTGGCGATGTGTCAGGCCATCTTAACACAAACAGACCAAGAGCCAGACACGACACGAACACGACCAGATACCACATCCTGCCGAGGACGGAAAGGCGACCGATGAAACAGTCTGCCGTCCCATGCCCTGCCATGCCATGCCATGCTATCGTCGTTCCTTGCAAAATGGCCGTTGGCTGGATTGGCGGGATTCCTTCTCCTTCTCCTCCTCCTCCTCCCGAGAAGCTCAGACCCCTCACTCCACCGGGCCCAGGAGAGAGCTTTTGCCGTTTCCACAAAACCCACCAGTAGCATGATGCGTCCGCCATGCCATGCCATGCCATGCCATAGCCTGCCCTGCCCTGTCCGTCTTGCCACCGTTGCGCTGCGTTTGCAGTACAGTACAGATTGATGAATGTTTCTCCTTGTTGTTGGCTTGCTGTGGCGGGATGGGAAACTCACCAGGATGCCGTGGCGACAGGGGAGAGCAATGCACGAATACGGTGAGGCGACAGCCAAGGACGTAGTCACCTACAGAAACACACGCCCGCATCCTCCCTTTGAGACATCACACAAGACACGTGAGATAGACGCGAAGGCTACAGGTACCCGATGGTTGGGACGAGAGACGGACAACGACCGTCTCACAGGATAGGATGGAGATGATGGTGGTGGTGGTGGAACGGGTGCATTAGAATTGGCACCCTCTTTTCTTCCTTGCTCGTCTCTAACCGTGATGAGACATGACATTGAGGCGCAGCCTCTACTAGCGCGGCGCCGAGAGCGAATCGATAGATGGATAGACGGATGGACGGATTGGTTGATTGACTGAATCCAAAGATTGAAACGATCGAGGGCTGCGTGGTTGGAAAGGCTTGCTACCAGGAAGAGAAGTGGAAGGAATAGGAATAGCAAGAGGAGCAGAAAGGAGGGGCGAGTTTAGTGGTCTCTGTTGCAGCAGATCTGCCTGTCATCAGTCTCTGTCGCTCTCCCTACGTGCGGGGTAGACTAGTACTTTTAGTATGGTCTGGTATGCTACTGTATGCTATGCTACAGTGCTATGCTATGCTATGCTAATGGAGACAAACCCCTCCCAGTCAGCAATCTAAGCCAGCCATCCCTACCTGCCTTTTTATTATTATCATCATTACTGTTTTATTACTGTTCCAATGCGGGATGGGAAATACGCCACCACGCCCGTTGATGGAGGAACTCGCTTTTCTCCGTCTGGGCAATCGATGCCGTACTGTAGTATCCAGCCCAATACGATTGATCCAGGCAGAATAGTAGTATAGCAACAACAGAAGAGGAACTCTCTATCTAAACCGCTGAAACATACTCTAGACAAAGCCTTGCGACTCGCATGACGCACAACACATACAGCAAGTTAGGTAGGCAGGAGAAGTATCATCCATACCAACAACTCACCACAAAACACTGCATGCCTCGTCTCTTGCATCAACCTTACCTTGAAAGATCAACATCGCTTCCCTCCACACGAATCTCCATCCCTACTGTGCATCAGTGCATCAGGGAGGTGGGGAATCTATGCGATTATGTGTCGCAGCGACAAGATCATCAACAAAAACGATCATCCCAGACGAAACCAGACGAAACCAGCCCATTCCCCCTCCCCCCGTTTCCCGCAACCGCTACTACCGTGACAGCTCTCCCTCCATCCCATTCCATCGATCCGCATCCGCCATCCGCTACCCTACCCTACCCTACCCTGCCCTGCCCACAATCCAATCCAATCCACACACCACACCCACAATCCACAGCGCATGCAAGCATATGTATGCACATGCACTCTGCACACGCACATCCACATCCACATACACCACCCGCTTCCCGCATTTCCACTCCTGCACACACGCACACGCATTCACCGAGCCCTCCACCCCTGCACCTACACCTACACCTACAGACAGTACAGTATACTCTATACACCTGCAGTACCAGCAGACCAGCAGCCGAAAATCTGGGGCAGAGAAGGAGGGGTTGTTGTTGGTGATGGTGGGTGATGGGCACGGGAGAACTGGTGGGTAGACAGGTACTGTAACTGTAATTGTCACAGTCCGTCGATGTAGATATACCACAGCGGCCACCGGTGTACTGTAGATGTCTTTCTGCCTGCTTTGCCGTGTCCTGTCTGCAGGCTCGCTCTTGGGATTGTTTTGGCAAGGCTGGGGGGAAAGGCGATGTGCACGTCGATGTGAATGCTTGCAGACGCAGTGATGGAAATCTATGCACGGCCGGCAATCGACGAATGGAGGGGTGGGTGGGTGAGAAGGGCAAGGCTGGAAGGCTGGCATGCAATGTCCCTCCCAGCCCAGAATGTTGTTGATGACCAGCCTTTCTGCATGTTTTGTGTTTTGTAGAAAAAGAACAGCCTTGGACTGGGACTGATGAACTGAACGGAAGTGAAACCGAACACTTCCCTGGATATGCTTCCAAATCCGCACCAACTCCATCTCCTCCACCAACTGCCCAATCCCTTACTTGAGTCTTGACGCTCTAGGTAGGTGGTTTCTTTGCAAACACTCTCCCACATGGTTGGGTACTGTTCGACTCAGTCGATCGCCTTTCATCCACACCGGCCCCTGCCCTGTCCTACTTTGCCTGCACCGTCCTGCACCGTCCTGCCCTGCGACGCGATGCGATGCGCCACAGGCGCGTGACATGGCCGGCTGCAGCAGCGCAGATCACAACTTCTCACGCTTCTTTTCAACCGGAGCCGTGTCCATTGCCTGGATTCCAAAACTCCCGCCCTGCCACCGTACGACTGGGTTGCGGCCGTCCCGTATTCTCCACAACTACCACATCCATTCGGTCGAACCCATAGGTAAGTATTAGAGCCTGCCTGACCATCCTTGCACGGTCGATTATCTAGATACCGATGGTACGCATCTTCGACGCACTAGCCTTACGGGTGGTACTGTAGGTTGGAGGAAAGAACAAGCTGGAAAGTCCAATTGAACGGGTTCAGGCATTTGCTAGAGCGAATCGGCCATGTCTCCTACGGTACGAAGGCAGGCGGACTGCATGGCGGGTGATGGTGTACCGTATGTATGGTGCTGTGTTGGACTGTAGCATGTTCATCATGCGTGGTTGAGGCAGCCATGATAATGCCTCGCCATCGCTCGCCGTGCGACGATCACTGACGTAAGCGGCAGTCGAACCCGACATAACATAACATGGCATGACATGGCAGAGTGTGATATGGTATGGTATGCGTAGTATATGGTAATGCCTAGGTAGTAGAGGGCGAGAGTCGATCATCATCTATCAAAAGCCCATCGGTCACCTGCACGTCATTGGTCTGTCGCTTCTCCACAACAACAACAGTCGCAGAACAACCGTTCATGCAAATGACTATCTGTGCCGGCCGCCATCACCCAGCCTCAAAGACGCCTCTTCACGCCTCCTCACGCCTCCTCGGCACGCCCGCAGTCAGCCATGGCTTGGTGGCTTGCTGGTTTGGTGGGTGACGGCGACCCGGAGCGCGGAAACGAGCCTCTGAGGGGCTGGCTCTGATTCCTGGAACCCTGATGGAGGATGAATGATGGATGATAGCTAGAGGAGATGGAGGTTCGGATTGGGGGGTGCGTTTCACCTGGCCGCGTGGACCATCACGTGCTTGCCTGCTTGCTCGCTTTCCCTGACCCTGAACATGAACATCGACATAAGACATGAAACCCGATATCACTGATCGGACTGCCATGCCCACCCGTGTTCGGTGGCGGCCCCAATCGCCAAAATCCTGGCTCCTGTTGCTCATGGGCGTACTGTGGGTAGGTATACAGTACTGCAGTACTGCCTACTGCACAGAATCGGGCCCGCCCCACATGCACTTTGCCGTCTCTGTGGGCCGGTGGTGCCATCCCGCAATCTCCACCTCAGAACAGCATGATGAAGGTTATAGGTGAGTTAGATCGGCTACAGTGTACTGTACTGTATGTACGGTCAGCACCAGGTAGCCAAGCGCAAAATGCGAATCCCGAGTGGGATCGTCGTCACCACACGCCAGGCCCGGATTGTCGTCCGAATGTCATGACGGTCGTCGGTATGCTATCGTCTGGTCGTATTGGGCGCAACCATTCCCCAACTATTGAACAGGATGGCCAATACCCAAGTGTGATCCCGAATCCCTCCTTTCGGCCCTTCCCAATTTGGATCGATCCCTCTACCATATTTTATTATCCAACGCCTTGGGGGCGAGATCATCTAATGGGATTCTGACAGGCCTAGGGGATCCTGAGCCTAGCCTACCCAATGCATTCCCTTCACATCCAAAGTCTAATCCCGTTGACACGCGTCAACTCTACGACGGAAGACGCCACAACAGGTCGGTGTGCTTACACGCTGTGCCGCCAATCCGATATCACCACCTACTGAACATCCTCCTTCCTACCTTATCTGCCCACATATTGTATGCCGCAATCCGTATATCGGACTCCAAGTCCGTGGGAAGCGGCAGAGCGATAGAGGGATTTCTCGCCTCAGTAGCCTGACAGGACCGGACACTGCACACTGGACACGCCAGCAGCGCCCGCCACGATCTGTGTGCCCTTGAACCGGAAAAGTTCCTGTTTGCGCCGCAATGCCTTTCCGCACCCGGCCGCTCGCCGACTGGAATGACACATACCCAGATAATCAATGAGTGGCCAGACCGAGATTCCGTCGATTCCTCGGCAAGTAGTGCGCCAGCGTCATGTGATTGATGATATCCTGAAAACGTTTCCGTTGGTCTTTGCGCCGCCGTTTGCAATTTCACGACTTCTCGAATACACTGCACGGTATCGCATTTGATACCTTTTTTCCCACCCCCAGATCTTCGAGTCCTTGCGATGGGGGGGTACTGTGCAGTACGTACAGTAGCAGGTAGGTACAGTATCCAGGTCACACCCCATCCGCTCGGCGCTAGGAGTGTTGGAGTAAACGCTCCCTGCGCTTCCCACGTGGACCGACGACACGGCAGTACATCCAGTACATGTACATGATTTTCATACCAACTGGGGGGGCTTCCCCAATAAACGCTATGTCTGGTATGATGACTTGAGGGTTGTAACTTCATCGACACCGAAGAGGTGTCGTTAGACCCTCCATCGTGCTGGAGGACGTCTTTCGTATGTGTCCATATTCACGCTACAACTCGTTCTCGTTTTCACGACAATGTATTGATATTTTCGTACTCATTTGGCCTCCTACTCACAATTTCCGAAATTGTAGCGACAGGCATTCAATATAATTAGGTATCCATTCCGGCATGCTATAGACTTGGAAATTCCGTCGCTGTTCATGTGTATGGTTTGATAGACAGGCAGAATATTCTGCTGCTGTGCTCGCCGATGGGTCGCATTCCGAAGCTGGCATCATAACCCAAACCCTAACCCTTGAGACAGCCCTTGAGAGTTGAGTTGCCAAACCTACCTCCGCACCATTGCCTTGTCACATCTCGCCGTTTTCTAAGTCGAGCAGATGGGAAAATGAGGTCGATCTGCCCATGCGAGAACCGAGGGTAGGGTAGTGTTTAATGCAGGAAAACAACCGCTGACCCGAGCCAGCAGCTCCTTCAGAAGGGTGCCTGGCTGGATGAGGATACGCCTTCGTTCAAATACGAGCGCAAAGTAACATTCTTTCTCATATAGCAGGCTATTCACAGACGAATTCCTCCAGCAAATACTGCCCGTCTATCTCACCATGCCTTCCGAGCAGGCAAAGACCTTGAGGCCAAAAGGCCCACTGCTCAAGCCTTCGCCCAAGCCCTTCTCCTGTTCTTCCTACACGCTATCTAGCGTTGAGCGTACGACCAGTGGTGAGGCGTCGATGGCGTTCGCAACCCCTGCAAAGAAGGCCTCCAGGTCGTACAAGGCAGTGGATCAGCGTACGTGATGCTCTTTTAAAACCTCGCTCGTTGATATTCTCACGTTTGCTGATGTTTGAGGTCGTAGCGAAAGAGTTTGACTCCTCCGCAGTGGTGTCGCCGTTCCTCAATCCAAAGATCATGGATCGGAGGAGGGCGGCGGCTTCGTCAACTGCAGTACGACGTTGAACTGAGCAATCGAGTAATCTATGTATCTACCTCCACTTCCACCACTGCGTCTATGCGGCTGAATTTGCGACTTTTGAACGTCCAACGGGTGTCGGTCGCCTGGTGCACCAGCTGTGGTTGTCCAGAAGTTGTTCATGCTACTACGATGGCAATCGCCTTGTAATACGGCGAGAGGTCATGACATCCTTCCCATTGACATGAATATTCATTCCTACAGCCTTTCAAGAAGACGACTCACCGATGACTGTGCATATCTGCCAGCTTGAGACCACGTCGGCCGTTATCTATACCATCATAACGTTCTACAGACTGGTACGAGAATACTACCTTCTGAGTTATACTTCATGACCTCTCGAAAGCGAAGGACGAACACTGATTCTTCGATACGGCGTAGGAACATCCTGCTTCACGATGTCGACAAGTTTCAAGTGGCATCTTACAAACTCGGCGACTGGCACAGTACCCCCATAGGCTGTGCCACTCCCATGGTTCCTCGAAACACCACATGGTGAAAAGTCGTGTTGTACAGCAGTAACAGTAAACACCTCGTCTCATACACCAGCAGTACGTAGAGTCAAGCTTTCCTGTCATAACGACGACGAAATCCGCGCACATGGTAGGTAACTACCTACTTCGTTGGTATAGAAGCCTTTCCAAGTTTCGCTGTTGACTAGCTACATACTTCGGTATCGTGCTGGTATCTGCCATTTCCAATTCCAGGTATACACATGGGTGCCAAGACAACATTCTGTCTACCAATCCACCATGTATACCGATGTCCAGGGACGTCTCTAGACAAGTGAATGGGTCAGTCAACAAACCCTCTCGCCCTGACCCGGAAACCAAAGACAAATAGAGTAGGTAGATATACTTCACCGACAGAATCCTGCAACTGTTGCCTTGTCTATGCGTTACAACCTTACATTTTGCCTCACGACAGTATTCAGACGTCACCTGCTCATGTACGATCTGAGCCGCATGGCTGTACCTAAACATCGATGCAATGGGAGTAGTCACGTATGTCAAGGACCTGGTACCGAAGACGTTAAGAGATAAAGACGAAGTTAGTGTTATCCGATGAAGTGTCTTCGAAGCGTCTTCCCATGGCCTCTTTTGGGATGGGCGCAGAAACTACAGCATATAATAGCTGATACCAATGCCGACACGATGATGAACGTCAACTCGGGTGGTACCTGGCCATGACTTCCCATTTTTGTCGCACTGAAAACAACGTATCGGCGGCTGGAAGTTGTTATGGCTGCTCGTCGTTGGCAGCACCAAGAACAAACATTCCCCAGCCGCCTGGCGCATTGGACCATCACCATCAAGAGAGTGTGCACGGAACAGGTCGACACGATCGAGCCATTGAAACAAGTATAAGTGAAGAAGCTGTTTCATTCATTTCCCGCTGCCTTCAGATAAAAGTACCTCTTGCTTTCCGTAGGTGCTAGCAAAGTAAACGCCTTCGTACTCACATGTCCCATGTTCGAAACGCGGTGGAGAGATTTTGTCGTCCGCACATACAAAAGCGAGCAGTTTACCTGCCACCCTTGTTCTTCTTCTCAGCCTCCTTCATGACCTTCTTGACGATCTTCTGCTCCTCGATCAGGAAAGCACGGACGACACGGTCCTTGACGCAGTTGGCGCAGCGGCTGCCACCGTACGACCTGGAGACGGTCTTCTTTGGGCGGGAGATGGTGCTGTACTCGCGTGGGCGGAGGGCAGGGATCTGCAGGACGAGGCAGAATCAGTACCGAGTTCCAAGTCGTGATCCAAATCTTCCACCAAAAACCTTCACAGCATATTCCCATTGATGCCTGATCCATTTTTCGGTTCCATCATTGAGTGTTACTTACGCCGCTAAGCTTGGAGCCACAGTCACCGCATTTTGGCGCAGTACCCTGCTTCTTGGTGTGCAGGTATCTGAGCTCACCACCGGGAGTCCTGATGATACGAGTCTTGTTGGACTTCGTGTTGTATCTGTAACGTCCTGATCAGCGCCTGTCTCGATATCCTCGTCTCGTCATTGGAGCCGTGTGTGCGAATCGCATCGGTGTCGTTTCATCGGTCGTGCGCAGGTAGGCTGCTTGGGTTCAACTTACGGTTGCCGTCTCCGCTGTGTGGCCACCGTCAGTAAAATGTCATACGACGACAAGATCATTCCAGGGAACTTACGTAGGTCAGTCTGTTGCTTGTGGCCATTTTAACGGTGTTGCTGGGCGACTGTCTGTTAGTAGAGAAAGTTGCTTGAAAATCGACGTCGTCGCGAACCAAATCTTCAAACTTCGGGCAGTTGTGAGATTTGCAGATTGGCCCAGTCTGTGTGGGAAAAGTCTTGGCTTTGCTGCAACGGACGGGGCTTATGGCTCGGGCCGTGGCGTTTGCACGAGTCATGCTCCTCTCTGCCTCTCTGCTGGTTGCCCGCAACTTTCTTTGCGCGTTTGGAGCTCGCCACGCTTTCGTGACGTGAAAGACTTCAATCATTCCCGACTGCGCAGGTCACAGCGCTTCATCGTCACCATCCACATCTCTCTCTGGATTCGTCGCAAGATACACGGTACGGTGGCGAGTGTTTTTCTGAATACCAGCTTGGCCGGCATCAAGCCGTAGCCGCCATCGCAATCCGTTCGATCTCTACTGAACAACGACTGCAATCATGGCGGTACCTCCACCACCTCCTGGCTGGCAACCGCCACCGCCGCCTGGCGCATCGAACAGCGCAAGCTCTCTACCACCTCCTCCACCTGGATTTACTGGGGCTACAGGTCCCTCCATACCACCACCACCGCCGGGATACCAACCTGCCAAGGACCCGAACCAGGTGAAATTGGAGGAGAAAAAACAGAGATGGTTGCGGAACCAGAGGCAACGCTTCAGCGAGAAGCGAAGGGGAGGATTTGTAGAGACTCAGAAGGCAGAAATGCCGCCTGAGCATCTGCGGAAGATCGTTCGTGACATTGGGGATGTCAGCCAGAAGAAGTTCAGCAATGACAAACGAAGCTACCTAGGGGCTCTCAAATTCATGCCTCATGCAGTCCTCAAGCTCCTGGAGAACATGCCTATGCCGTGGGAGAGCGCCAGAGAGGTGAAGGTGCTTTACCACGTCAATGGATGCTTGACACTCGTCAACGAAATCCCCAGGGTTATCGAGCCGGTCTTTCATGCACAATGGGCTACAATGTGGGTGGCCATGCGACGTGAGAAGAGCGACAGACGGCACTTCAAGCGCATGCGGTTCCCACCTTTTGATGATGAGGAGCCGCCTTTAAGCTGGAGTGAGAACATCGAAGATGTCGAGCCTCTGGAACCCATTCAGATGGAACTGGACGAAGACGAAGATGCCCCCGTTTACGAATGGCTCTATGATCACAGGCCCCTTTCCGATGCTGGTCCTGGGAATGGTGGCTTTGTGAACGGAGAGAGCTATAAGGAGTGGCATTTGACATTACCTCAAATGGCAACCCTCCACAGATTGTCGGATCCGTTATTGAGTGATCTTTCGGATCAGAACTACTTCCATCTATTTGATTTGCCGGCTTTTGCAACGGCTAAGGCCCTTAATGTTGCCATTCCCGGAGGCCCCCGTTTTGAGCCACTCTACAAGGACATCGACCCGAATGATGAAGATTTCGGCGAGTTCAACGCCATCGATCGCATCATCTTCCGTGCACCGATTAGGACGGAATATCGTGTCGCTTTCCCTTTCCTGTACAACAGTCTCCCAAGAAGCGTTCGTATTGGTGTGTACAGCCATCCCCAAACGGTCTATGTAAAGACCGAGGATCCCAGCTTGCCAGCCTTCTACTTCGATCCAGTCATCAACCCTATCTCATCAAGGAGTGTCGCTCCTAAAAACATCAGTATCAGGAATGAAGACGAGGTGTTTGGTGTTGGAAACAACGAGAATCCTACCGACGATGATGAAGATTTAGGTGGGTTCTGCCTTCCAGATGAGATCGAGCCATTCATGGCAGATGAGTCAGTTTCGACTCCTGACACTGCTTCTGCTATTGCATTGTGGTGGGCACCTGCACCTTTCAACCAACGCTCCGGCAAGATGGTGCGAGCTCAAGATGTTCCCCTTGTGAAACAATGGTACCTCGAACACGTACCTCCAGGTCAGCCTGTAAAGGTCCGAGTCTCGTATCAGAAGCTGTTGAAAACATATGTGCTCAACGAGCTCCACAAGAAGCCGGCAAAGGCGCAAAATAAACAGAACCTTTGCCGCTCCTTGAAGACAACCAAATTCTTCCAGCAGACCACAATCGACTGGGTCGAAGCAGGTCTCCAAGTGTGTAGACAAGGTTTCAACATGCTCAACCTCTTGATTCACCGCAAAAACTTGACATATCTGCATCTCGATTACAACTTCAATCTGAAGCCCATCAAGACGCTGACGACGAAGGAGCGTAAGAAGAGCAGATTCGGAAACGCATTCCACCTTATGCGAGAGATTCTGCGACTCACCAAACTGATCGTTGATGCTCAAGTGCAGTATCGATTGGGTAACATCGATGCCTTCCAATTGGCGGACGGCATTCTTTATGCTTTCAACCATGTTGGCCAACTCACAGGTATGTACCGGTACAAGTACAAACTTATGCACCAGATCCGTTCTTGCAAGGATTTGAAGCATCTGATCTACTACCGATTTAATTCCGGACCCGTTGGCAAAGGACCGGGTTGTGGCTTCTGGGCTCCAGCCTGGAGAGTCTGGCTTTTCTTCCTACGAGGTATCATTCCGCTCCTGGAAAGATGGCTTGGAAATTTGTTGAGCAGACAATTCGAGGGCCGTCACTCCAAGGGTGTTGCCAAGACGGTGACAAAGCAGAGAGTCGAATCACACTTTGACCTCGAGTTGAGAGCATCTGTCATGGCGGATTTGATGGATATGATGCCGGAAGGCATCAAACAGAGCAAAGTGAACACAGTCCTTCAACATCTGAGTGAAGCTTGGCGATGCTGGAAGAGTAACATTCCCTGGAAGGTACCTGGCCTGCCAAAACCGATCGAAGACATCATCCTCAGATATGTCAAGAGCAAAGCGGATTGGTGGGTCAGCGTGGCTCACTACAACCGAGAGAGAATCCGCAGAGGCGCTACGGTTGATAAGACTGTTGCCAAGAAGAATCTTGGTAGGCTTACTCGTCTCTGGCTCAAGGCAGAGCAAGAAAGGCAGCATAACTATCTCAAGGATGGGCCATATGTGAGCACCGAAGAGGGTGTCGCTATCTTCACCACAGCCGTGCATTGGTTGGAGAGCAGGAAATACCAGCCAATTCCTTTCCCGTCAGTCAGCTACAAACATGACACGAAGATCTTGATTCTCGCGTTGGAACGGTTACGAGAGGCTTACAGCGTCAAGGGCCGTCTTAATCAAAGCCAGCGTGAAGAGCTTGCACTCATTGAGCAGGCCTACGACTCCCCCGGAACAACCCTGGCACGCATCAAGAGATTCCTGCTTACCCAGCGAGCGTTCAAGGAAGTTGGCATCGACATGAATGACAACTACAGTTCCATCAATCCGGTGTACGACATTGAGCCTATTGAGAAGATCACAGACGCCTACCTCGACCAGTACCTGTGGTATCAAGCCGACCAAAGGCGCTTGTTCCCTGCATGGATCAAGCCTAGCGACTCAGAGGTGCCTCCACTTCTTACATACAAATGGGCACAGGGAATCAACAACCTCTCAAATGTCTGGAGTGTGGATGAGAGCGAGACCAACGTGCTCCTTGAAACCCGACTCGACAAGGTCTACGAGAAAATCGACATCACGTTGTTAAATCGTCTCCTTCGTCTGATCATGGACCACAATCTTGCAGACTACATCAGCAGCAAGAACAACGTCCAGCTCAATTACAAGGACATGAACCACACAAACTCCTACGGCATGATCCGTGGCTTGCAATTTTCTGCTTTCGTGTTCCAATACTACGGCTTGATCATCGATCTTCTCTTGCTCGGCTTGAACCGTGCCTCAGAGATTGCTGGTCCTCCAAATGCCCCCAATGACTTCCTCCAGTTTGCAAACAGAGAAGTCGAGACCAGTCACCCAATCAGGCTGTACACCAGGTACATTGACAAGATCTGGATCTTCTTCCGCTTTACAAGCGACGAGAGTCGGGACCTGATTCAACGATTCTTAACTGAGCAGCCAGATCCCAATTTCGAGAACGTGATTGGGTACAAGAACAAAAAGTGCTGGCCTCGTGACTCACGGATGAGATTGATGAGACACGATGTAAACCTTGGTCGCGCGGTGTTCTGGGACATGAAGAATCGCTTGCCCAGGAGTCTGACCACCATTGAGTGGGACGATACCTTTGCCAGTGTGTACAGCCGTGATAATCCAAACTTGCTTTTCAGCATGAATGGGTTTGAAGTGAGAATCCTACCAAAGTCTCGGAACCTGAATGATGAATTCCCCACAAAGGATTCAGTATGGGCCTTGACCGACAGCTCAACCAAGGAGCGCACCGCTCATGCCTTCCTTCAAGTGACCGAAGAAGACATCCACAAATTCAACAACCGTATCAGACAGATCTTGATGAGCTCGGGCAGCACAACTTTCACCAAGATTGCCAACAAATGGAACACCACTCTAATTGCCCTCTTCACGTACTATCGCGAAGCCGCCGTTAGCACCGTGGGCTTACTTGACACTATCGTCAAGTGCGAAACTAAGATTCAAACTAGAGTAAAGATTGGGCTGAATTCGAAGATGCCGAGCAGATTCCCACCAGCCGTCTTCTATACACCGAAAGAATTAGGTGGTCTGGGTATGATATCTGGATCCCACATCTTGATCCCTGCGAGTGACAAGAGATGGTCAAAGCAGACTGATGCTGGTGTCACTCATTACCGAGCTGGAATGAGTAGCCACGATGAAGAGACCTTGATTCCTAATATTTTCCGTTACATCATCCCATGGGAGTCCGAGTTCATCGACAGCCAAAGAGTGTGGACCGAGTACTCGCAAAAGAGACTTGAGGCCAACCAGCAGAACCGAAGGCTGACGCTGGAGGATCTCGAGGACTCATGGGATCGCGGTCTTCCCAGGATCAACACTTTGTTCCAGAAGGACAGGAGTACTTTGAGCTTCGACAAGGGCTTCAGAGCAAGGACTGAATTCAAAATCTACCAGCACATGAAGAGCAACCCATTCTGGTGGACTTCTCAGCGTCACGATGGTAAGCTTTGGAACCTCAATGCTTACAGGACCGATGTCATTCAAGCCTTGGGCGGTGTCGAGACAATCCTCGAGCACACTCTGTTCAAGGCAACCGCTTTCCCATCATGGGAAGGGTTGTTCTGGGAAAAGGCTTGTCTAGCCAATGGCACCATGCTCTTGCGATATGATGGTATGCAAGTCGCAGTAGAAGACGTCAAGGAGGGAGATCTGCTGTTGGGTCCTGATGGAGGTCCACGTCGCGCTTTCAACATTGTCAACGGGGAGGACAGGCTCTACCGCATACAATTGGGCTCTGATAAGGAAGACCTGGTCGTGACACCCAACCACATTCTAGCAATGCACAAACAGACTAAGGCTACCCCTTCATTGCCATATGATGAAGGCTATGAGAGCGATCCTGAGAGCGAACGCTCACAGACCGTCGAAATGACGGCTGCCCACTTCGCCGCTTTGGGAGAAAAGGAAAGATCAGCTTATCGACTCTTCGACTGCAAACCTGAAGTTCAGAGTGACTGCACTGAAATGGAAGACTTTACAATCAAATCGATTGAGTTGGAGGCTCATGTCACAGCTTGGTCTGGATTCCGTGTTGACCAGGACCAGCTCTACCTTCGTCACGATAACCTAGTCTTACACAACAGTGGTTTCGAAGAGAGCATGAAGTTCAAGAAGCTCACCAACGCCCAAAGATCGGGTCTGAACCAGATTCCGAACCGTCGTTTTACCCTCTGGTGGAGCCCTACAATCAACAGAGCAAATGTTTATGTCGGTTTCCAAGTGCAATTGGATCTGACTGGAATTTTCTTGCACGGCAAGATTCCAACGTTGAAGATTTCCCTGATCCAGATCTTCCGTGCTCACTTGTGGCAAAAGATCCACGAATCCGTGGTAATGGACTTGTGCCAGGTGTTTGATCAGGAACTTGAGGCATTGGGCATTGAAACCGTCCAGAAAGAAACCATTCACCCCAGAAAGAGTTACAAGATGAACTCCAGCTGTGCAGATATCCTGCTTTTCGCGAGCCATAAGTGGAGTGTAAGTACACCGAGCTTGTTGTACGACACTAAGGACAATATGGGCAGCACCACAACTAACAAATTCTGGATTGACGTTCAACTGAGATATGGTGATTACGACTCTCACGACATCGAGAGGTATGTACGAGCCAAGTATCTTGACTACACGACCGACAGTATGTCCATCTATCCGTCTGCAACTGGTCTGATGGTTGGCATTGACTTGGCGTACAACCTGTATTCTTCTTACGGTCAATACTTCCCTGGTCTCAAGCAACTCGTGCAGCAGGCGATGGCGAAGATCATGAAGGCCAACCCATCTCTTTACGTGTTGCGCGAGCGAATCAGAAAGGGTTTGCAGCTCTACGCCTCGGAGAGTAACCAAGAATTCCTCAACTCACAGAACTACTCTGAGCTGTTCAGCAGCCAGGTTCAGCTCTTTATTGATGACACAAATGTTTACCGTGTGACGATCCACAAGACCTTTGAAGGCAATCTGACGACAAAGCCAATCAACGGTGCCATCTTCATCTTCAATCCTCGAACCGGCCAGTTGTTCTTGAAGATCATCCACACAAGTGTCTGGGCAGGTCAAAAGCGTCTGGGTCAATTGGCAAAATGGAAGACGGCTGAAGAAGTAGCCGCACTCATCCGTTCATTGCCTTCAGAAGAACAACCCAAGCAGCTGATCGTTACGAGGAAGGGTCTGCTTGATCCGCTCGAGGTGCACTTGCTTGACTTCCCTAACATTAGTATCCGAGCCAGTGAGCTGCAGTTACCTTTCCAGGCTGCGATGAAGGTCGAGAAGTTAGGTGACATGATTCTGCGTGCGACTGAGCCTCAAATGGTGCTTTTCAACCTTTACGATGAATGGTTGAAGAGCATTTCCACGTACACAGCATTTTCAAGATTGATCTTGATACTGAGAGCTCTACACGTCAACCAGGACAAGACAAAGCTGCTGTTGCGACCCGACAAGACTGTCATAACGCAAGAGCATCATATCTGGCCGACGCTGTCAGATGAAGACTGGGTGAAGGTCGAAGTTCAACTACGCGATCTGATTCTCAACGATTACGGAAAGAAGAACAATGTCAACATCTCTTCCTTGACAAACTCTGAGATCCGAGACATCATTCTTGGTATGGAGATCTCAGCACCATCAATGCAAAGGCAACAGGCTGCAGAAATCGAAAAGCAACAGGAGCAACAACAGCTCACTGCAGTCACCACGAAGACCCAGAACGTGCAGGGCGAAGATATGATTGTAACAACAACCAGCGCTTATGAGCAACAAAGCTTCGCCTCAAAGACTGAGTGGCGGACAAGGGCTATTGCAACAAGCAACTTAAGAACAAGAGCAAACAATGTCTACATTTCTTCCGAGGACATCAAGGACGACGAGCACCATTACACATACGTCATGCCCAAGAACATCCTCAAACGCTTCATCACCATTGCCGATCTACGTGTGCAAGTGGCAGGCTACTTGTACGGGTCGAGTCCAAAGGACAACAAGCAAGTCAAGGAGATCAAATGTATTGTCATGATTCCCCAGGTTGGTGAGAGCAGGGCCGTCCAGCTTCCTCGGAACCTTCCAGAGAATGATCTACTCTCTGGCAAGGATGGCTTAGAACCTTTGGGTGTTATCCACACCTCTTCTGGTAATGAAACCAGCTACATGACTGCACCAGATGTAACCCAGCACGCACGTTTGATGGCAGCTCACAAAGAGTGGGATCGTAAGACAGTGACGATGACTGTTAACTTCACACCTGGTTCAGTGTCATTGTCTGCTTGGTCCCTGACGCCACAAGGTTACACTTGGGGAGCGGAGAACAAAGACAACTCTTCAGACCAGCCCGCTGGCTTCTCTCCCAACTCTGGATACGGAGAACGATGCCAATTGCTGTTGTCAGACAAGATTAGAGGTTTCTTCCTTGTTCCTGAAGACGAAAGGTGGAACATGGGATTCCTGGGAAGTGCCTTCGGCGAGAAAGAGAAAGGCAAGGTCTACGTCAACGTCGGCGTGCCGAAGAGGTTCTACGACGCGCTGCACAGGCCGACCCATTTCCAAAACTTTGCTGAGCTGGAAGATGTCTGGGTGGATAGGAGTGACCATCTCGCCTAGTGATGTCCTCTGCCTCACGTGACGGCTGCGATTGGATATCAGTGGCGTTTCGGACGGCGACTAATTAGCCGAATTCTTTGATGTGTATGAATCATAGCGGAGTTTCGCAAGAAAACTGACGGGGGATCTGTGCCTATAATCTTTATTATATAAATTTTCGACAAAATGTACTAGGTAGCGCCTTTCAGCACTGTAAGAACACCCAGAGCTCGCATAGCACCTCCAATAGAGTAGGCGTCATGCAGCATACATAACCCGACAAACACGCAAGTAATGTACTGCGAGTAAGCATAGAGGGACTGCATATGGTAGACCTGCATGATAAGTAACAGGAACAAAAAGATCTCCACCAACTAATCCAAAAAAGCACACCAACGATGATATACGGAGAGCCGAAAAATAAATAGCAAAAGAGATGGTGATGAAGATGGGATTCGAACCCACGCGGATTTCTCCACTAGCAGTAGCATCATTCGTAGGCCGAAACCCCGAATCTCCTGAAGCTAGCGCCATAACCGCTCGGCCACTTCACCAATTTTAGAGCTTGATCTGATAAGACGTCTGAACGCATAATAGATTAAGTACCTTCATTGCGTCGTCACGAACACCCCAAGCACAATCCTTGCGTCGTAAGAGAGCTGCTCTGCCAGAGAATTACGTGGAGAAGATAGAATATGTGAATGACTCTGTATTCAAGAGGGAATATACACGAGAGGATAACGCTAGACCTCTATTTTGCGCCAAACTTAGTTGCAGGTTGGTCTTGGTCCTGGTAGTGTCATAGGTCTGTTTCTTTTCGGAAGAACTAACGACACGAATGCTAAGCATGATGGGAGTAGTTGTGCACTCAATGTGTCGGGAACAACCTCAATGTAAGGCGGTCGACGAAGGTAATTGTAGTCGTGACATATAAAATCATTAGTGGGTCCTGCCTCTCGGACCCCAATTGAACCCAACTCCTGTGCGGTAGAAGCAGCAGATGCTATTGCTTTCACACCATTTCTGTACCATCCAAGGCTTCAGCTCTTCTTCCACCACTTCCACGGTTGGTTCGTTACTTTTGTCGTTCTCGTTTCCTTCGCGAGCGCTCTCATCAATATCTTTAGACTTTCTCTTCCGTTTCGGTTTCGGTTTTGGCGCCGGCTTTCGTCGTAAACACTCTATTCGTAGACCGGCAACTTCGGTAAGCCAAGCCGTTAGATCCTCTACAACGATTGGATCATATAAAAGGATCCTCTCGTGCCAGGTTAGTTCGTCGACACCACTACTTGGCGGCACAGCTTTAATTGCCGCTGCAATGACTGGGAAGAGCTTTTTCTGGACAAATGACAGGCCAGTGGAAGGGTTTTTGAGATCTGTATCCAAGAGCAGTCCGCCGATTTGACCAGTGCTGGTAGCCGCCATCGTACGCTCTCCAAGCTGGGAGGGCGACAAAGGAAGCGGATTTGGAGTACGCTGACCTGACCGAGCACAGCGGCGAGGGGGTGATGGCGTAGCTGGGGCATCAGAGTCTGATATCTCATCTATGTCTTGAAACTTTTGCATGCTAGCGGTTGGTGGTGGTGTGTCGCCCATTTTGCGAGAAGCTGAGGTTCGCCGACCTCGGCGAGTTGGGGTTGCAGACCTTGCATCACTAGGACACCGCGTTGTCGGAAGCTCGGATCTGAGTGGCGGTGTTCTACTATTCTCTGCTTCTTCAATATCCAGGAAGCCATCTGAGCTAGGGTTGCCTCTTTGTGCATCATCATTAGCCTTGCTCCGAGGTGTACTCGGTATCGTTGAGGCTTGAGCTGGATGCATGGTCTTTTCGTCTTTTCTGGGGCGTCCACGTTTCCGTCCCGTTGAAGTGGTCTGTCTCGCTTCCTTTTCAACGGTTGACTGGCGCCCCTGAACACTTGAATTATCAGCTGGCGATCTGGATTTCTTTGCCAAAGAGCTGGCTGAGGTAGTAAAAGTCCTCTTGTTGGTTGGCTTCGGTATGGATTCTAATCGCGGCTTCAGAGGGCTAGTGTTGGCATCAAGCTGGAGAAGGGCGGGCCTGGCTTGACTGCCGGTAACGCCAGCAAGCACTGGTTTCAAACCAGCAAGTGTCGGAAGCGAGGGTGAAGGAGTTTCTGAGAGGGAGTTCCATGGTTGTTCAGTTTGTGTTACATGGGCTTGGACAGGGTCTGATCTATTCTCTAGTGGAATGACCGATTCCTGGCCATAGATGTTTGATGCATTAGTGAGTAAAGACTGTGTTTCTCCACGATCCAGTTTGAGATTTGCGGCCACATTTAAGCTTTCAGAGTCGTCACAAACCAAGTCATTCGAGGGCGAGGAGCTGCATAGGTCAACAAGTGGTGGCTTGCCAGGTATTGTCGAACCCTGATCAACTTTAATGTGGTATGCTTCAGCTTCGTTTGTTGCGGTATCAGCCTTGCTGCTGGCTTCATTATCACGCTGGGTTACAGTGACTTCTGACGGAAGCTGAGATGCGCAAACCAGTCCACTCTTCCTCACATCTTCGAGGGTCGGAATGAAGGGCATTACTTCATGCTCAAGCCTATCGAATTCTGTACTAGCGAAACCACTTTCGACTAGCAGTTTCTGTTCGGAGTCTCGTGCAGCGACACACCATAGTTCGCTATCACCTTGGCCACAACTTAGACTCGTCCCATGCGGTGCGCTCGGTACTCTGACTTTGCTTTTGGATCGTAGCGCAGTTGGGCTGCTATCTCTCGTTGTGCCCAGGAAGCTTAGACGAGAGTTTAAACCATCGACATCAACACCAGATACTCTAGAGGGAGAGGCTTCTGATTCTTTCATGACTTCCAACGTTTGCCTTAATAAGGTAGGACTTTCGTCGACGGCAAGCTGGCTAGAAGTTCCAAACAAGAAGTCTTGTTTCACGATTTCGTCGCGAGCCCGTGAAGGGCTAAACAGCGGCTGGCGCGATCCCAGTTTGTTTGCAGATGCCTTCGCCACAGCGCGCTTCGAAGGCTCCTTGATACGGTTACCGCTTTCGTCGAACCTTACAGACTTCTTCGCGCGGGGCTTACGAGGCTTCGTCGCACTCTTTCTCGCATTATTTGTCTCTCCAACAGTAACGTCTTCCTTGTTGGGAGACTTCTGAAGAGGAAAGAAGGCTGAAACAGTACCGTCTTCCACGCTCTGGGCGGTTGGCATTTTGGTAGGCTGATAAGCTGCAGTTGCTAAGGCCGTGATAGTCTGCGGCTTTTTTGGTGGCGCCCTCGGCTTCTTCGCTGTGGTTGATGTGCGTCTCTTCGACTTGCTGGTCGTGGCTTCCGCCGACTCTTTTACAGAGGTTGGAACTTCATCCAGATCGATCTTACGTCGCTTCGTAGCTGCTCGGCCGCACTCAGAATTCGAAGGTTGCGTGAAGATGTTGTCGTGGAAATTAAAATCAGCGAGCACCGAGGTCAGGTTTCGAGAAGAAACATCGGCTGTCTTGGTGGCATCACTTTGTGCGGCGCCCTCGACATGCAGATTGGAATTCGTGTCTTTCACTGGAGTCCAGCTCCGGAGCCTACGAGGAGCAAGGTCTTTCGAGAGATCTATGGCACTGTCATCGTGTTCACTAGGCCCTTCGTCGTTACTGGCTCCAGGGTTGACGGGAACCAACGTAGGGTTAGAGGTTGGGTCGAGTGCATTGAAAATGAAGTATCCTGATCTCTCATCAAACAAGTCATCGTGGTTGTTGATGTCCTGCTGTCGACTATTATGTGGTCTCTTTTGAGCTTTGTTAGCCCTCTGCCTTGCACGTCTTGCAACATCTTCCTCACGCCTTTGTTTTCGCTCCTCCTGACGGTCGTGCACAGTGGCTTTCCAGTCATTCAATGCAATGCCAACTGCTTTCCTGGCTGGTCTGTGATGCGAATGCTCATGAGACTCCGGGCTGGGTGCGATCTCGACTTCGGACGAAGCATCGTCAGAGTTCAGTACCTGAGTTGAAGATAGCTTTTGAGCACGAGGTGGGTCTCGCGGTGGAGGCTCAGGCGAAACAGAGTTTAAAACTTGAGTGCTTGAAAGCTTTTTTGTCGCTATATCTTTCTTTCGTGAGGAGCGAGATACATCCTTTCCCTGTTGTTTCGATGATTTGCTCGGCATCTTACGCTTTGGATGGCTGGCCTTGCTCGAGGAAAGAAGTCCTGAATCTCTCAAGGCTTCATCTCGGGTACCACGCATTGAGGGTGATCTATCATCCAAAGTGTTCGTATCTTTGAACTCGAGTATGTCTGCCTCCGGCGCTTCGCCATCCTGTATGCTATGCCTTCTCTTAGGCTTGGCCAGTTTTCCCTTGCTAGTGGCAGATCTATCATTCGTACCACTACCAGCGCTAGGCGATTGAGCACGCGACCGTCCTTCGCTTTCCAGACTTTCCAGGCTCTCTAGCCTACTCAGAACTTGTTTCGCACTTGTAAAGCCAGATTGCGCCGAGAAGGGTATCGAGTTGCGAGACGGCTTCACAAATCCTTTTGAGAGTACAAGTCGCGGACTCAAAAGTCCAGAAGACGACGAATGCCCATTCTCAGCGGATGAGGCAAGGCTAACTCGCCTAACCGTATCTACACCTCTTGGAGAGAAGGTTGCCGCGGGAGGCTGCGTGGGCGCAACTTCATCCACTGCTGAACTGGGGGACGAAATCAAGATAGAGACAGGGTTGCGTGCTGTCATGGCGTACGGGACCCGGAGGCTGATGGTGGAGCATCGCGAGAGACGTGATGCGACAATAATGATTGCTGTCTACCCTTCCGTGGTCTTAGCAGTACCTAGATGTTGCAGAACTCCAATATTCACTTTGCTAATTTCACCATAACAGATCGGATGATGTCGTGGTAGGCTCAATAAGCGCGCGACGAACACGCGACAGCACGTGATCAAGTCGTGGCTTGCTTTCGAGATATTAGATTGGCCAGGCCAAGGGTTAGGGTTATGTGCATAACGACATCCATCTGGATGTCCATCCAAATCGCCAAAGGTGTCACGGCTACTATAATATCGGTCTAGGAACGAACGGGTGGTAGTGGTTCGGCCGAGCGCTGTACTACGGGTGCGATCCAGATGTGCTGCTGCTATTGCTCTGGCAACCCTCACAGCTCTGGAATGTGGCCAGACCTGATACTGTCCAGACTAAAGGCGCCTACGGCAGACCAGAGAACTTATACCGCACTGAAGGTAGGTAGGTGAGTTCAGATTGGCGAAACTGGGCGCACTATGCAGTAGTAATGTGGATACTTGAAGACCTGGAGGCTATGCTGGACCAGCCGTATTGCCGTGACAGTGTAGATCGTTGCACAGTAATGCATGAGCCTTGCACTTGCAGCCTTTGAGCGCCTCACAACATATCGTGCAACCCGTGCCAGACACGGGGCGCCCCAGCGGCTCAAAGCAAAGACAGGTGTTCAGTAATGAGATGGATAGACTGGGAAGACAAGCCAGGATTGATAGGTGCTGCAGCCACCCCAGCAGATGCGTCTCTCGAATCCTGCATCCTTATCTTCTAGGGTAGGTCGAGATACTTCCTGTAACACCTACCGGCTCACTACTACTCTATCCACGGATTGTCGGATGTTGCAGAAAACGTTCCCGGTCTTCCTGCAGGGTATAGGCTTCAAGCATTGATACTTCTTTACCACTTGACGCACATTTCTTGGGACGTAGCCGGCGGCCGCGGTGGTAGGAAACATTGATAGACAGATGCACATTGCCGCATGACATAAGCCGGACATGGTGTTCGCTAGGAAGGCCAATCATACGGACAGGAGACAACTTTACAGCGAGTCTGCGCCCTGTTGGGGGCGACGACGTGGGCGACTGATTGCATACTGCATATGGTGTTCCTGATTTTCTTTTCATTTCCAGTTCGAAGTAAACACTGCAAAGCACACGCACCATAGAGCACAGCACAGTCCAGCACAGCGCAGCGCAAGGGCAGCACCAACAACAGCCCCCAGAGCACAGCACAACACAGCACAGCACAACATACAGTCAAGCACAGCGCAGTGCACGGAGACGTCACCTCATCTCACCTCACCTCACCTCCGCCTTTCCATTCTTTGCACATCGGACCAGTGACGACAACCGCTGTTTCACATCCTCGCTGTTGCGTCTCGTCCTCCTGCTTCTCTGATGACCTTGTGTCGCTGTTGCAGCCAGCCCGTCGCCTGTGATTGGTCTCGTGGTCTGACTGACTGCAGCATTGCAATCTCAGGTGACTGGCTCCGCTATTAGACATAATGCGCTGGTAGAGTCTTCCATTTTCTGAATGACCATGTCGGCTTCGCCTCCGGCCACCCTTCAACACACATCACTGCCTCTGGCGACCTCTTCGCAGGACCTCGCTGCCAATGCGCCTCATTTCCACGGTCAACACCATCGGACCCATAGCCCGCAGAACAGCCCAAAGCACAGCAGCGATCATTCTGTCTCTTCAGCGCAACGTGACCAACTGCCGCGCGACGAGCGCGAACACCATGCCTTACTGTCCCATAGAGTGTCATCTGAAATTGTGCCTGTTTCTCAAACCGTCCCATACGAGCGAGACGAGTCGCCAGATTTGAGAGTGAGCTTGAGCCGCCCCAATTCTGGCTTACCACCTACACCGCCCAACATGTCAACCACAAACGGCGAGCAGACAGTCAACGTGGCCTCTGAACAGCGACGCGACGCCTCGTCACCCACGTTTACAGACGGCGTACGGAGCTTGCTTGAAAGTAAAAGAAGTAGTCTCTCTACTCCAATTCAGGCACAGAATTCTCCACCGACGCCAGATCCTAGTCCTCCTTCCTTACACTCCAATCGTGAGTTGACGCCTGTGGTCGAAGCTCAACGTGACGCAGAGAATGTCCACAGACCGTACTTGGCGCACAACGACAGCTTCGCTGAGAGTTTTGCCGAAAGTTTCCAAACGGCTACAGAAGGCAATACCCAGCATAATAGTCCAGCCTTGGGCGCCGAAAACTTCAAAAGCGAGAGAGAGCATTCACCTTCAGACTGGCTGGACATGTCAAGAGATGGGTCTCGAGAAATGGTAAACAATGTTGCTGACAGCAGCCGCCTCGTGCATGGGCATCCCTTGCATGAAAATGGCACGCATGAATCCTCCAGCCTAACGGATCCCTCTCCAGACTCGCCAGTATGGGACGGTGGCATCTCTACAATGTTGCGCAGGGCCAGCACGTTGGAGGAAGAGGAGAGTATAAACGGCGACGCTGAACGAAGGAGTGTCATCGTGGTGGCTACAAATCCGGAAGGCGATAAGACTCCCACAATTGAGCGGCAGCTGGAACGCAACCATGACCATACTCTGGATCGATACGTGCCATTCATGAGTAGCGCCGCCGGCATTTCTCCAGCGGCATCCGTAAATTCCTCACGTCCCGTCACACGCGAAGGCCCTGTGAGTAGCAACGACAGCACCCGTAGCAATGATACCGAGAACAACCCTCGAGCTGGTCCTCGTCGGTGGGATCGCACTCCTTCATTCGGTCTCTTCTCATTCCCTCACACTACACGAAGTGAAGCCATCCCTGAGCATACCACTGCGCCTAATCCAACTACGCCGCCACCTCACTTCAAAAAAGTGTCCCTTTCTTCCTCTTCTTCGACATCTACCTCTCCTTCGGTCTCAAGTTCTTCATCTTCATCCATATCGGCTCGCGTCCGAGGAGATCCACCTTCTCCTGTGCTCGCCCGTGCTGGTGCCCTGTTTCGTAAGCATCCAGCTTCGCCACCAACTGAACGAAGGGACATTGCCAAGGAGGCACGAGCTGCCGGGCGTGTGAGCTCGATTAAACAGAACGGTGGTGACTGGGGATCATTGCATATGAAAGGTGACTCTGATAAGAGTCAAGCCATGATAGCCAAAGAAGCTATGGAGGCACGGAGGTACAGCAGGATGAAAGAAGGCGGAGAGTTGAATACCTGGGCAGGCAAAGAAGAGGACGGACCCGAAATTGAGAGGACGGGGAAGTCATGGAGGAGAAGCGAGGGATCCTATGGGATGGAATTTGACGACTTTGATGAGAGCCTTCAGAAAGATGATGAGGACCAAGAAGCGCGAGATCTTCAAACCATGGATGCCAGAAACGGAAATGGGACGAGTAACTCCTCTCATCAAAGTGTCGGCCCACAATCAAACATCGACAACGGCAGCGATAGCGACGATGATCGCGCCGGCTATCAAGACTCGGATCACGACAGCGATCATGATGACAATCACGATAGTGACCACGACAGCTTCAATGATAGCAAGTCCGATTCGACAGGCAATTCAGTCCCACATCAGGATGCAGACCTAGTGGCCAGCTCAGACGATGTTCATTCCACGAATGACCTGCCACAGCCCGCCAATTCTAAATCCAGTCAAATCAGCGCAAGCCCAAAGGCTGAAAGCGGTGCAACGGGAAACGACGAAACGCCTCTCGCAATCGTGGCGGATGCGGAGAATCGATCCGAATCTAAGCCACCAGAGGTGTTGGAAATGAGCCTGGCAAGCGAATCTAAATCTACGTCTAGAGACGCTCCTGCTGAAAGGCATGATAATCAAGAGGAGGACAGACGGTCAGACGTTGCCAAAGAGGAGCAAACCTCTTCTACCGGTGCTAAACTCCCGGAAACCACACTGAAAGCGCCTGCCACTGAGCATAAAGCACCAGCTGGCCCGCCACTACCTTTGTCCACAAATTTACCCCCAAATATTGTCACATTACCTACGCAAAAGCCTCCTCTGGCTCGCCAAACTTCAGTAAAGTCTCCAGGAATGCTTGGTGATGATCGAATCGCCGGCTTTGGCACTGAGGTCGACTACCTCAACCATGATGCGCTGTACCGTCATATCCAGGATCAAAACGCGAACAGGATCGATGCACTTGCCAACGGCAAGGCCCTACAAGTGAACGTAATCGACCTATCGTCAGTAGGAAGACGGCACACGCTGAGACATGTACACAAGAAAACGGCCTTGCGATACCAGCCTGGCAAAAGCCAGCCCAGTGAACCTAGTCCTGGACAATCCCCGAGTCTGTCCGAAAAAGCAGAGCGCGAGCATCTACAACTGCACCTTCGCAAACCTCAATCTCCAAATGACACAACGGATCCGCAACTGGAACGCTCATTATCTCGCGCCAGAGATGTAGCCAGCAGAGCCTCACATAATCTTGTTGAGAGAGCTGGCTCGGCCCGTCGAACACCAAGTGAGCGTGGTATAACACCGAGCCACGATCGGAGCAATGTGACCAGGGCAACGTCAGAACCTCCAGCACTAGATAGCCAAGAGTCTGCTCAGATCCCGCCAAATGCTCTTTTTAAAGCGCGCACGAAGTCTCTTAAGACTCCTCAGATGAATGGCAAGCCTTCCGCATCTCGCACAGCACGAAGTCGAACACCTGCTGGTCATCCGTTCCGCGCAAGCTGGGCTCCAGGTGACGATGCCATAGTTCTTGATGGTCTGAACAACAGCAAGCTGCGTCGTTTGGCACATGAAGCAAATTTCGACCACGATAAATCTGCAAGACGGAACAGCAGCCATACACCGCTTTCGGCTGATTCAAGGTCTCCACAGCTGCGTAGGTTCTCGCGTGAGGAGCGATTAGAACGAAACCCTTCTGTTAAGCAAATCGACCTAGATCTACCACCAGGCCTCGATGCCCCATCGCCTGGCTTGCCCCACGCACAGCCCCAGGGCAGCCAGCATGAGCACATACCTGAGGTTTCATTGACCGCAGTGCCACACTTTCGAGGAGCAAGCCAAGATGGATCAAGAGCAGGAAGAACACGTCCCGTCTCTAATGGCACTGCCTATAGCGATGAAAACTATCTCACCACAACGCTGACGAGTCCTCGACGCAGTGAATATGCAAGCGGGCGAGGCCTGGCTCCAACACCCTTCTCCACCAGTCAGTTTAGCGATCGTAGTGAGGTGATCGAGCTTTGTGAAGCTAAAGGAGTTGAGATCTACCCCCACAACAATCACAGCCTGGTTCTAGTGCAACATAGCCCATCGTCAGGTACAGGAGCAAGGATGAGGACTGGCCGAATCTCTTCGCTAACTGGTGTGGAAGAGGATCCAAACCCCAACGTCCCTGATTCGCACGTGGGGCGGTTTGGCTCCAAGATGAGCCCTGTCTCAGACAATTATCTTGGGGTCACAGACGAAGATCTTGTTGGGCGGCCTGTCTTTGCCTCCTCTCCCGCCCCCGCCGCAACCGGCCTGTCTTCTGCCTACAGCAGCCATGGCCCCAGGACACCACCTCCACGCCCTCAAGCTCGGGATACGGCCGCAATTGCGAACAAGAGCCATGGTGTCGAATCCCCGCTCACTAATCCTCGCCAAGCGCCTGTACCTCCCAAGGTGAAATTCATCCCTCCAACGCCACTGGATTATGATGAGAATCGGGAACTTTTTGGTAACCATTTTGCTGCGAGTGGGAGTTCAGATGGTGTACACAGGCGTAAGAGTCTGAAAGATCGAGCAAGACGATATAGCGAGTCCATTGGTCTATCAGGGTTTGCCCACCGAAGAAGGGGATCTACTTCTGCAGCAAATTTACCAGGAACTAGTGATAATGGAGTATCAAGACCGCACAACCTTGGTCCGAACTGGAGGCCGGCTGACTATTTCGAAAATGAGATCGCGAACGAGGCAGCGGCCAGTAAACACGACCAGCGGGACAGAAGATATGACAATGTGACTGAAGAGAAACCAGAGGGATTTGGCAGCGCAGCAGACACCAAGGCACATTCTGGTCGTCGCGGAAGTCTCCTTTCTCGTGGCGCAGTGTCTCTACGTTTACCAACTCGTCTGGCTGCTCGCCCTACGCCTCTCAATCGAAGTCATACTACTGGTAATCCGCAGAGGAATGTCAACGACTATGAACATGCACTGGACAAGCCGCTAAACAACGAGACATCGCGTAGACCGGCGCGCGTAAACGACCTCGCTGAACCTGATTTGACTCCTATCAGCCCTACGTCCACAAGCGTGCGCCGCAGTAATTCCATTGCTGCTGCCTGGCGCGCCCGCCACGGCAAAGTCTTCACGGTACCTGGTACTAAGGGAGAGGTTCAGTACGAATATATAGGGCTTCAACCATTCAGGGAGAAGATGAGTGATATGAGAAACGCAAAGGAGGAACGAGAAAGGGAAGCTAGAAGGGAACAATTACGACGAGACATTGGAGTGAGAGTCTACCATGGTAGCTGAACTCAGCATGTCATTTTGCAACTTACTGAAGGATGGGAAAGAGGCTCGGCCTCTGAAGACGAAACGACCGGATGAGCATGACTTTACGAACATTATGATTTATGGGTGCATCTTTGACATCGTCCTACCATTGCATTTCGGTACTTTATCGGATCAGCAAGTGTTCAGCTGGCTACTTCTGATACTTCTTTTGCACGTGGATGTCAGCTGTAAATTATACATAATCATACGCTTTTGACGAATATTTAGATGAGAATAGGATCCCTGTTTGATGCTTTCAATAATGACGAAGTACGAATCCTATATCTCAGTCTCTCATAAAACCATTGAATTGTGAGTTGCCAGGCTGCTCGTCATGACTATGCACCTTCGCATGTCTGCAAAACACGTATCATTACCTACTTTTGTTGATCTCAGCGCATCATAACAAAAAGGAAAGGTGGAAAGAAGCAAATTCCGTAGTAGATTGAGGAAGTACGTAAGTGGAACGTAGAATTTCCTTCTTCCTGTCACTGATCTAACTGACGAGATCGTCCGTTCCTTCCTCGTGCCGCGTTCTCAAATAGTCCAATTCGCCTTGAACTGCTGCAACCGCCTCGTTCGAGATCTCCTTGTTGGGCCATATCAGACATCAGCGTCGACGAGGGCCGGCACGTTCTGTAATCGGCTATTCGAGTAAGCCAAGCAGCTCGTCCATTGACATCTCGTCGGCTGAAAACCCGGCACGATAGTCATCGGCGTAATGTGTTGGGCTGTGTAAGCCCACGCTGTCATACAGAACGCGCTCCACGACCTTCATGGCATCACACCATGGAGCGCCATGACCCTCCAGCGGGATGATTTTGGTTTCATTGGCTCCCATCATCAAACAAGATTGATGCTGGCAAACTTGCGGCTTGTTGCAGACGTAGATGTAGAAGAACGCGTGCGTCATCTCATGCGCAACGACATAGACTATCGAGAGAGCCACCTTGCGCCAGAACTCTTCGCCCTGGGCGTTGGCGTAATACCCCGGTGCTTCCCTCACGATCTTGTCGTAGTCGACGAAGACGGCCGGACCACTAATTCTCTCAGTCCCACTGAATTTGACACCTGTGTTGCCATAGGTATCCGGACCCAGAGTTATGAAAATTGCAACAAGGATATCTTGGTTGCACTCCTTGTTGAACAGCAGATCATTGAGCGTGCTGACCATCCTGAACAAGATGTCATGCTTCTCAACATCATCGTTGAGCTTTTGGGCTTTCAGACCGACCAGCTCATTGACAATACCACGGAGGTCTTCTTCGAGCGATAGGCGACGAGCTGGGAGCAGCAGCAGCTGGCGAGTCTTCATATAGTCCACAAGATCGTCACCTTTGTGAGAGCCATGTTGCAGACGATGGGGGGCAGGCCTCGAGTGGACGCCGTCGGACACCCATCCAGAGACAGCCATCCAGATCTCTTCCGTGATGCCATCCCATCCAAGAGGGGAGCTGGCGACTTGGCTCATATCGTTGTGGTTAACAACACTTGAAAGTGTCGCAGAGTTTCTTTGGAGTTGCTGTGTTGACTGGAAGTGTTAGCAAAGATACAGATCACAGTACGACGACGAGATATAAACTCATACAGAAACAAATGAAAGACTGTCCAGAGAGCTTGCTCTTACAAAGCGAGTGAGGCAAACAAGGTAGGGCAGTGGGTGCAAATAAGTTAGTGCAGTGGGTGAAAGTTGCTCAAGGAGGATGAAAGTGAGTCGGTGACTGTCACCGCGTCGCGTCCTTGCAACATGGCAACTCACTACAACAATCTTTCACGAGTGAGTCCAGGACGAGCTCACTCTCTCGAACTGGTTGGATCTTCGAGAAACGCGTCGAAACATTGTCCACGTCACCGAGGGCCTTTACAATCGCTTCGTCTGAGCAATGAAGACTCTGACTCCCTTTGTGAAATCAGTCAAAAAGGATGGTACGACGCTTGCACTACCATTACTTATGAGAGATGAGGTCCGTGGCCATCCGTTCTTTTTCAGATCATCGCTATTCAAGTGATAGAATGGAAACGCTGCTACGTCTATCCATGAAAATTAGGAAGTAGGTCAACTTAGAACATGAACGTCGGCCTGCTCCTCCTAAGATACTTTCCACCATAGTACACATCGTATAAGACAGTTCGCGCATTATATGTTCAGGCCTAGCCCTCTACTTGCTCTTATGTATAGCATAATTCGAAATCCCTCTACCCCCTAAAACCGCTATAGGACAAGATAACGATCAGAAGGCTCTAAACGTCCGTTATACCGGAATGTTTTAGTAAATGGCTCGCTATGCTACTAGAGGGCGACTTTAACAATATCTAGGAAGTATACTTATTCGGCTATAATAACAACGGTATCGTTAGGGAAGGTATCTCTTATATAGTTAAGTAGATGAATAATAACATCTACTCGATTAAAGCGCTATCTGTTACTCGTCTCTAGTTCTTCGCGCCACCTTACGTAGAACTGTGTCTAGTTATCTATTTATAAGATTTTATCTTAATAGTCGAAGTCGAATAATAAGATACTAGCTTCTAAGACGACCTTTATAATTCCCGGTAGTATACGATAACTAGTAATCTATTGCGTAAGATGTAATATAGTAGACGTAGGGCTTCCCTAGCGGGTTTTGTTCTTTCCTTTCTATTTTTAAAGCTCCTAGTATCTCTTAAACTCTATATTCGATTTACTTAATGTATCGGTATTTGATTCGAATAAAACAGTATTCTTAAAAAGTAGCGGTAGTGTCTCCCTTAGTACCGAGAGGGGGCAGATAAGTATAGTAGCTTCGAGCAGTCTAGTTAGCCCTCTAATATATTAACTAGATAGTACGGTTAACTACTTTAACATAGTTTTAATAGGTCTATCGTGGTATATCGTAAAGTAACGATATAGGTCCTTTTTAGGCAGGATGTCCTCTTAAGAGTGGTAAGAGACTAAGATAGTCGTACTATCTATTATCTAATAATGTTCCTAGGAGTATAATATATATGCATTATTAGCCTTAATTATTATATAGAGAGAAAAGTCTTTGTCTCTATCCTTCTAACTAAGTAGGCCTCGTTAAAAAAATAAAATGCCTTAACGCTCTGCCTTCTTAATATAGATAAACCCTATCAATGTTATTAAGAATAGTAAGTTCTCGCTTCTAGGGAAATTAAAGCCTTCCAGGAGTAGTACATTCTACTTAAGTCTATTAATCTTTAGGAGTGTACCAAGCTAGTTCATCTCTCGATCGTACTCTACTGTAAGAAATTTATATAGTAGGATAATGACTTTGTGGAGGTACAAGTCTCGCTAGATTGCTATGTGGCCGTCGAGAATGACGGAATCTAATACGTTCGATGGGATGTTTCGCTCGATTTCAGCTGCCTACTCGTGCGTACACGAATCTATGCTCGGATACAACCAACTTGAAGCTGCCATCTCTACGTGATTTTCGCAGATCGAGGGGACGAGCCCTCAAGCAGTATGTTCAATGAAAATGATTTATTATATGCTGCTAAGAGGTTGTTTCCATTGCTCAATTTATATAGGAATTTCGATATGTAGCATAGCCCCTACATCCCCAGCTCTTTTCCAAGTCCATCGAGCTTTCTGGTGATTATGTATGTTTGTTGGTTCTCTCTAAGACTCTCAATACCGAAAGCCCATCTGGTTTAAATTGGTGCTTGAACGAATATTTGCTTTTTAGTCCAGATTTGTCGTGGATTGAACGAGATCAGCGTCGGGTCCGACTTCCTTCTTTTACAAGCAGCCAAGTCTATGAAAGGCTTGCAGTTGGTTTGGTCTTATTTTGAAGACTGGTCGAACATAGCGGACTGACTGTTTGAATACACAAACAAGTATAGTCGAAGCGCCGCTGGCAGTAGATTTTGCCGAAAGGGTGGCTACTCATCCGGAGAAGGTCTTTGAAATCGATTCAGCCTGGGAATGTGATACTTCTGATTGAGGACTGCACTCATAGCGAGCCTGTGTGATGTATCCGAAGTAATGCCAGCGAGCTGTAATGGACTTCGTATTTTTAACTGGTGATTTCAACAGAGTTTTTGTCACATAGCCGCAGAGCCGGTAGGCGAGAGTAAACATGTCGAGGGTGTCCTAGAAAGGCTGAACTTTACCTACTTTACGATCGATCTTCTTTCCCTTCAAATCTCCAGAGCCTGCTCATTATGTCCTCCAAATGATTTGGGAAAAGCCACTTGCTTCAGAAATCTAGCGTAGTGTACATTCTCCATTTACCTGCGTGCGCGCTTGCTCATCGATATGTGGCCCCAAATACTGCATCGTAGTTCGTGACGGCTGTGATGATGTGATCTATGATAGTGATTGTAACTCGTTTCCAAAGTTGCTCGCAGGTTTTGGGACTTACTAGTTCATGGCTATACACCAGTCGCGAGTCGCGAGGAATCGAGTAGAACTTTGGAGCTTCGCTCGCTAGACTATCAGTGGCGGATGCGTGCGTGAGCTTTAGCCCCGTTGTCAACATTGCTCTTTCAAGGGCTCTCGAAACTAACAGACAGTTGGAAATATGTCTCTCGACGTAAAGCTGGCTGGCTCATCGACCATTTATATTAAAGGTGAGGCTGCTTCATGGCTTTTACACAAGGGTAAAGTCGCATCTTGATTCTTCGTAAACCATATAAGTATTCATAACAAGTCCCTTGCTAGAAGGTGATCTAAAAGTTTGTCAGTTGACTTTTGGCAAAGCCTCACCAAAGGAGACTCTGGATGTCGGTTGTGAAAATGACGCAAATGTAGCTCAATCAAGTGAAGGGCTTGCTTGGTGTCTCTGGTTGGAGCAAACGAAAACAAAAGGGACACGCATGTTGGTATCCTTCTCTGTTCTGGAAAGTCGGATGCCCTAGAATGAATTTAGAAATGTAGCCTTGGCGTAGCAACAGGTTGTTTCTCTTGTTCTTTTGGCCGCTAGTCAGTTCGACTGTCCTTTGCGTTAGTTGTCAGATTTCTCTTTGACTATTTCAACGCACCGTATCACTAGCAAATGTACCCCAGAACTTTTGGGGTGTTTGATCTGTGACTCGTTGCTCACTATTCATTTCGCAACTTTCCTATAACCAGGATCATGAATGGCTCGATACTGACCCCAATCCAAACTACTAATCGCTCAGCTGATAGTAGAATAGAGATGGTCGATGCTCTTAAGCCACTCGCAAGACGTGCAATGTAAAAAAACGGCGAGCTAGTTGATCGGAACACCGACATAGTGCTGTTGGATCGAGGAAGTAGATTTTCGCCAATATCTGGGTTGAGGTTCCAGCACAGGAGATATCGAACCTTCTGAGCACTATCCCGTGAGAAGTGATCCTTTGAGCGCTGATTGTGAAATTCAATGCGTCTTGGGCTTAACGCAACTGAGAGCATCTTTTCGTGAGCGTGCTATCGAGTGATATATCCAAGCTCTTCTTACAATATCCATGATCTCCACACTCTCGATTTTGTTGTTTTAAATTCTCAAACACAAGTGATGTTGAGAGAAAGAGCATCGCGATGCACTTGTTGGCGGCAACAAGGTGTTCACTCTGAGATGATCAGCGTCTGTAAGGCCGTTCGGGTGAGGATCACTACAAGTGGGGAGTTTTATCTTGTTTCCTCTGCCACTGTGCGTCGTTGACGACGACACACCAAAATCCTAGATTTAGTTTGAGAAGGATAGATTTTCATAGCTATTCGCAAGTATGTCACACCAAAACACAATGAATGTGTGGATGAGTTGGTTTTTGGGTTTTCCATGATGGCTGACACGTCTTGTTCTCCCGACATCCGCGTATTTCTCTAACTCACTATAGGGAAGAGCGCCAGATATCGATTCGTCTAGTGTCGTAGAAGGATCTTAAAGACGTAACTAGCAGGACTGAAAGAGAAACTAGATGCGGGAGTCCAGGTTGATATACGCGTGTGGTGCGTGTATAACAACAACGAAAAACGAGAAGAGGGACGCACCGGCATATCTCATGAAGAGTCTGGATTGAATACAAGAATGACAACGGATTAGGCATTTGTTCTTGAGTAGAGCATATATACAAGAAGAAGGAAGAACACTCGAGTCCCCTACCTTACCTACAGTCATATGCTAACACCCCCTTCGTTGTCTAGTATCCCTCACCGAGGCCACAACAAACAGAACTCCCACGCTATATGTTCAAGGCTCAAGAAGACACTTTGGATTTATAGGCTACAACAGAGACTACAACAGAGCATCATGTTTTGAACACATAAGGGACAGAAATATGGGTCACACAAGTCATATTGGTTCTATTGAGACAGTGATATGTCGCCATCGGTGATTCCTGACATACCATGAGTGCGGTAGCAAGGTTTCTGCGAATGGCTTTTCTTTTTGGCAGCCAACTCAGTCAAAACAGACCCTAGTGAGAAGGGTCACTGAACGTTGTGGTTGAGACTGCGAATGATGGCAAGGCAGCGGCAACTGGCAAAAGGTAAGGAATGCTGTGGAAGGGCAGCAGAAAGGAATCACCTGCCCTTGTTAGTAGTATGCTGTTGGAAAGTTAGTTGTCAAGTTAGTTGTAAAGTGGAAGAAGTTCTGGAGGCCGAAATGGAAATGGAGACCTTTATATACCCCCTTGTGCATGGACCATGAAGAGCTCACTTGACCTGTTCTTGGCAATGCGTCGACGCGTCTGGAAGGTACGGAGTCACACACCATGTAAATGGTAAGCACGGACTCGCACTTCTTCTTCTTTCTCATTCTGGTCATTTGAATTTGTAGTAAACTCATATGAAACTAGATAAACCTTTTGGACATTGGGTGTTCACATCACAGGCTCCGTTCACAAGAAACAAGAGAAATCGCTACCTCGACTTTATGGGATATCTCAAATTCCAACGGTTATCACCACTTCAGAACGATTGAATTGATAAGTTTCATGTCGGAGATCCGACCTAGTTGGTAGAAAATATGCTAATAAAACAACCTTTCAACATAGACAGGATTTACACATGCACAGGGACACCAAAACGCGTATTAGCCAAGGGCAGTCAATTCGGTGGTGTGCATACAGAACTGATGGTCATTCGACGCTCAACGGCAAAGCCGTGGCAAGAGAAAACGAGATGCAGTTGCTTCATCCTAGGGAGCACAGTACAATTGTTCCATAGGTCCTAAGTCTGCTACATGATGGAAAACACGCGAACGCCTGTTGTTGACTTGCAGACCGTCTGTACTGCGAGATCTCATAAGCTTGACGCCAGACGTGATCCTGCTCTTTGAGATAACAAAAAGCAAGACACTAGATTGGCAACATCAATTTCATGTGGCTTCGTCGAAGTATCGCATTACCTCCTGTCTGGTAAGGGCACGCTTCCACTCCTTAGGAGTGAGACTTCATGGAGCAATGCTTTAATGGCGGAGAACATCCCAACAAAGTGCGTCAGGAATTTAGAATGGAACAGTGTTTACATCAAATTTATTAGAGCATGCAGAACCACCATGTGTACGGCCATTGAAACTTTATAGAAGTGGAAGTGTTAGGATAGTATCCGTTAGTTCGACTATGGTATATATCTCACCTGTCCAACTGTTAAGAACTTTGCTCTCTCCTCTAAAACCACAATCTCCACAATCTCTTGTTGCTCAATGGACTTTTGAGACCGTAAGGGATGTACCCTCTGGTGGAATACCTACGTGCTCTTCGGGGTTTGAATCATCGNNAGCCGNAAGGGAAAGGCAAATNATCAAGCCAACTCATAGAGATCTTCTACTGATCTGAGTGCCCTTGCGAGCCTCAAGCTCTCAATTTGGTGTTGTTACCTTGTCGCACGGTATATCCCTTTGAACAAATCTTTTCACGTTTTCACAGTCTACTCTTAAATCGTGTATTCGTGGTATATCTCGCGGCCAGTAAATCGTGAATGTCGTCGGTGTAGAGTCTTCCGCAAAGGCTTTCCATCAACAGGGTACGTGATGTGTCGAAGAGTTCGATTGAGGGTGTTCTCGCGCGTCGCCCAGAAAGTGCTCGTTCAGAAGCAACCTCAGTTCGCTAAGTTCGACGACATGCAGCCTGTATTGCAAGGACGCCGTGAGTGAGAAACAGGTCTTCCAATCCAGACCTGTCAGTCTCACAGTATAGACACGACTCTAAGATTGAAAATGATGAAGTCAGTATTATGTTTTGCGTGTGTAAAGCCAAAAATCAACTCACAGATGCTAGGAGCCTCTTTCAACCGACCTACATTCATACATGCAGGTTCAACATTTGAGTCAATTGTATTGGCACAAATTGGCTGACTTAAGCGTGCTATGTATGCACTGTGCTACCCCAAACAAAGAAACAAATGGGGCGGGTTAAATTGACGCAAAACACCGTGTATTAGGTTCCATGAAGTTTAGATCTATCGCCCACCAAGACGTCTAAGTACTGCTATAATCGTATAATTCTCTAGTAATGATGCTTACCAGAATTGCGCACTATCAAATCTGGTTTCGATTAATCAAGCGAGACTTAAATGGAAGAGCATGAATCCGTAGCAGTGTGCATTCATCTAGATAAAGTCGTCTCTGCTGAAAGAGCTGTGTTCAACCCAAGAGTCTCCTTAAATTAAAATCGCGAGACGGGTGGTGTTGATTGATTATCTAGTCCAGTTGAACTTTCCTTGTTCGAGCCATTTTATCAGTCAGAAGTTTTGAACCCAACCGGAAGAGAATTGCAGATCTAAATCTGGACCTGTCCCAGCACAGCCCTTCCTTGAATCTTCTCAGCAGGGTGCTTTTAGATGCGCAACAGGGAACGCTGGTCCGCGACCGTCCTCTGGCTCCAGCCAAGTATTCAGTGGGTACAGGTACAGGTATTGGTGGAGNCAGGGCAGGATTGCTTCATTTATCTGGGCTATCGGCCTTGTGGGATTGGTAGTTTCGCGTGCATGCTGTAACTTTCGCACACAAGTGTTCCAATTATTTGCAGCCAGATACTTATTTATAGAACAAGGTCTAGAATGCTCAAGGTGCCTGCAGTCTCTCAAACCAGCTCTTTCTCCCAAAATCCTTCCCTTGGCATTGCAATGTTCGTCCCTCATCGAAGCTTTTGACTCATTGCCTGTTGGTTGTCCAGTTGTAGGTATCGCGAAAAATGAAGACCTGCGAATAGAAAATTCAGTCTGGAGAGCTGCTCGTATTTTGAGGACTTCTTCGAAGATCGCTTGGAGCCTAGACTATTCTTGAAGGTCTAGGGCATCTCTGTTTTCTCTTTCTCTTCTAGGATGCAGTTCCTCAGGGTTCGATAGATGGTTGAAAACATCTTGAATTGTTCAATATACGGTCCTTAACATTGGAGGGCTGTGAATGTTAGCCCATCTGAAGTACGGGAAGAATTAGAATTTGTACACCTAGCTGTACTGCACTATAACGATAGTTCCGATCGATTGTGGCCTTTTGGGGCGCTTCACCAAAGGCTGAGGATGCAACTAAAAAGACGCCGCGGATCATTTGGTACGAGAGGGCAAAGCTCATGGCTTGGCTCAGCTCTTCGACATGCCAAGGGGTCCTCTTGTATAGCAAGCTCCAAATGACTTCTTGTAGGAGTGTTCAAAGGGATAGAACTTTAAATCTTCACATCAGGAGCTCTGTACGGGAAGAGGGAAGGCTAGCAAACTGTGGATATCTGTAGGAAACTTGGTTTGCAACTACGCCTCCATCTTAAAAGGGGCCATGATAAGGTGAGCTTAAGCATGCCTCGCATTTCTTTTCAAGATTAGAATATAACATCGCCTCCTTAGAGTCCTTACACCGCGCTGGCTGAAACAATTGCAGCAATCTATTTTCTCGCGTTTTCTATCAGTACATGCTTAAGGCTTTCTAAAATTGAAGGAAGCTTAAATGTTACGTGAAAGACTATTGTTTTGGAACGAGAATCTCTTGATGGTCTTACAAATTTGCTGTTCAAGTAATAGATGAATGTCCTCAAAATGTCTTCTTATTTGTGGTGTTGAATACATGTCTTCTGGAACCCGATTTGTCGTTGACACTCTCCAAGTCTGTTTTATTCAGACAATGATTTACTGCCATCTTGTTAGACTCAACAGGTGTCGCGCAAAGCTTTTCGAGTAACGACTGATCTCCGTTTGTAAACTATAGCAGCAGCAAAACGCTAGAATTGAGTTACGCGTGAAACCAGATATCTGTAGAGACAGGGGACGAGGAGTTTACGTTGGGTCTACGACATGATTCTACCTCTTGAACATACGATGATCTTTTGTAGTGGAGTAAGCGGCTCTTAGGTAGCCAGCTGATTGAATGCAGTAGTCTAGAAGACTAATTTTACAGTTGATATCTCGCAGATCAACATCTCTAAACGTCTTCCTCCCAGGCGGCCTCGTCGTGCCAGCCGGTGAAACGACCATCCGGTTCCTGGATGGCCGCCGCGATGTCGCCTTCGTAAGGCGTCTCGATATCATCCTCCCACTCGTCTTTTCCCAGCCTCACTTCGGACAAGGCGACATGGTCGCACTTCTTGTCGTCGAAGTTGCAAGGTTTGGCCTTCTTGGGGCCGGAGAGGAACTTGAAGCCTGTTTTGGCTTTGGCAGCAAGGCTTGCTGCCGTCTTGACAGTGCTGGAGCAGGCACTGCTTGCGGCTTTGGTGGTGGTGTTGATGATGGTACGAGCCGTTCCACCTGAGGTGGGACTCTTCTCTTGTTTCGCCTTGCCTTCTGCCATGTTGGATGATACTACTTCATGAGTTAGCTATTTCTTTTACCGTTGTCTATGTTTGAAATCAACTCACATTGATTGATTGTTCGAGGGAGATGTAGTATAGTAAACAGGGGTGATGTGATGGCAGGATGGTTGGTGTTGAAGGTTTCTGGCTGAACGAGCCTCGCGCCTTGAAATGGAGCACATTTATAGAGAACGAAAAGGGAAGGCACGCGAGCCTCAGGAATCGTGCACGTGCAGTCCAAGGTGAATGAAACGGCCATTCACCTTTACATCTGAGCCTTGGTCCCCATCTGAAATGAAGAGAGGCAAGTTTCATTTATTGGCGAAGAGGCAGCGTCGGATCTAAAGTATTCAAGCTCAAGGTCCAATTCATAGCTTCTCTTGACCTTTTTGAAACGAACCAGTACATCTTGAACTATTGATATGAGAAGGATTAGGAAGTCACGGATTGCCTCGGCCATTGGTCGGAGTATCACGCTTTACCGGACAGTATGGACGACTCACTCAACGGGACAAGTATATAACGATGTAAAGCCGAACGATAATTGAGAAAATGTTTCGGAACTTTCGACGCGCCGTGATTTCATCTAAACAAAGCCTTATACGATTGAAATATGGTATAAGTCCACCGTATTAAGCACGTTGATAATCGTGGAGTCACGAAGGCTTATATCAAAGAAATCTATCCATGTCCTCCGCTGAGAAGGATTCGTACTCAATGAACGTTTTGAAATGTCGTACCATGAGTGGAGGAAGAAGTAATGTAAAAGTTCATATTCTCGTGATATAGTTCATAACACTGACTTTCGATCGACCCCAATTGTTTGAAACCTCCCATCATAAGACGCCATCGCTTTGCAAGCCCCAATGCTTCTCATTTAACAAATCGCTGTCACGTTATTTCTCACCCCAAGCTGAATGTTGCTCTCAACCTTCTCCAGAGCTCAGCTTGCATGGCCACTCTAGTGTCCATCGTTCTGCTAGCAGCGTCCTTGTTCTCGCTTGCTCTCCTCAGCAAATAGTTCAGACACTCGTACATAGGACCCCAGGTGGTGCACTTGTAGACTTTCTCCTCCACTCCCTCACCCGAGCTCTCGCCGGTTTTGCTGGCAGCGATCAAGGAGCAGGAGACCTCGTCAGCCATGCCTTGAAGCTGAGCGAAGGTTGTTGGTGTCAGTTTTTCTCCGCGAGCCAACTGTTCACGTCGAAGCTGCACAGCAGTCTGAACTGAAGCCATGTTGTGAGAAGCAATCATGACGTGGACGCTGGGCCAGTTTTCTTCTGTGATCGTAGCCGCCAAGGTTGAAGGAAGGGTGCTGTTAAATCGACGAGTGAGGAGGGCATTCGTAAGTGCATCATAGGCAGCGTGGGTATCTTCAATGGTAGGATAGATGAGGTCTCTCTTTTCGGTGGCAAGATATGCACCACGTACAAGCTTTGCACCAAGAACAAAGCCTTCCTTCTTGGCCATCTCGAGGTGCTGAGCAACGTACGCTGGTATCTGGCGCAAATAGCATTGGTATGTGGTATAAACGACCACCTTGCCATTGACATTGTATTCGCGCTGGAGGTTCATCGACCATCGGTGGAAAGCCTCCAGTGTCCACGACTCTTCGGCAGATGGTAGCAGAGCCACTCCTTTCTTTGCCGCAGCGTCACACACCTCTCGCATGGCATTATCCATCAGCTTTGAGGGTGATCCATTATCAGCCATCAATTTGAATGCTGTGGCTCCCATACCAGACCACTTCAAGCCAATGAAGTCGCCAGGCTTTGCAACTGCGATTGTCTCCAGAATTCCTTTCCGCCATACTTCGACGTCCACAGCCTCCTCTCCTTTCGCACCGCTGACGACTTCGAGAGCATATTCCAGAATCACACCTGCAAACCCCTGCCCTCGTAGCTCTTCACACATCTTCGCGACCTCAGAGTCCTTCTCTCCAGCACAGAATTGCTTGTAAAACGTCTCCCATAGTAAGGCTCTCATGACTGGGTTTTTCTCGATTGAGAATAACGCAGTTTTGCTGTCCAGCATTCGGCGGAGTAGCGAGCTTGACTTGGCCAGGAGATAGGGAGAGCTGGATATAGCAGTGATAAGGTATGTGCGAAGGATTTGGGATAATGGAAGGTGGGCGAGGTCCGAGGTTGAGCGTGGTTTTGAGGAGTTGCTTGAGGCTGCTGAGAGGTTGGCGGTAGCCTCTGGAAAGCTGGTAGCCACGTCTCCCTGCTTCTTTGTCGTATGCAGGCCTCTTCTTGAAATCGATGCAGCCTCATGCCTTCGACTTTGCTGGAAGCCAGAGGTCCGTGTGAAAATACATCTCTGAGGTGGCGTTATGGGCAAAACGCCCTCCAACTTGGGCATCTGCTTGTAGACACTCATCTTATATTGAATAGCTTGATCCAAGGAACCGGAATGCAGTTTGGAAGATATTGGGTGATTGACAATGTCAGCAAAGATGATATAGATGTTCGACTACAAAAGTTGGGGTCCAATGGTGGGAGACCCTTAGGAGGGTATATAAATGCTTGAAGAGAGACGCCATCTCCAACCGATGCGGAAGCGATGTCGCATTATTGACCGGCCAGAATCGTCAAACAAGATCGTGTTTGGCCCTGCTTCAGTGGTGACAAAGAGTTCTCTGGCCCTGGCGATCAAGAAAGCCGAAGATAGCCGCGGTGAGATAAGGGTAGCATCACGATAAAGCCTGGGATGAGGCCAGCCCCACGCTCGCCGGGTGGGGGCAGCCATCAAGCTGGTCTCATTGCGGGAGCGGTGAATTTCTGATTGGCAAATTGGCAGAATTCAAAGCCCGCTTTCGGCCGGCTGATTGTTGGCTTCACCACGGCCCTGCGAAGGGCTTCAGGCTCTTACACATTCCAATTGCGTGCGCTCTGTTCCCGGCTGCCATTACGTCCATTTGCTTTCGTAACCGCCGTCAGGTGGCTGGTTTTCTTCCCTAGGTTGTCATGTGGCCCTTGTTTGTGGTCGATGCTCGCCCTTGGTCTGGAAGGGTCTCATAGTGTGATTCATCGGAGGCGAATGCTGTGTTGGATCACAAGCACGGCTCAGCATCGAAGCTAGACCTATTGCTTGTACAAGTTTCAGGGCTGCCATGGCTGGAGTGTGGCTTGAAATACACGCAAAGACCCATGATTCTTGCTTTATGCCGTGTGCCACCGAATGGCGGTTCCTAACTTTGCGAAGTCGAAACCCCTTCTCATGATTCTCATCCAATCTCGAGGAGACTTCGTGCTTTGGCTCCAAAAGAGTGGGAGTGCCTACGAGCCCTTCTGAGCTGTTAGCTGGCTTCTTCAGCTAGATCTGCGACCTGATCCCTATCGCCCAGTGTTATAGGCATCATCCAGATGCTATTCTAGCAAAGGTCTCTGGCTCCTTCCGTATCCTACCAACTGCCTTAGACATAGATAGCGGGAGCAATGGATGATGAGTTGGTCAGAATCCAGTAACGCTAATTGTTCATTCTGCGGTGAAGTTGCTCAGATTGGACGGGTGTAGGCTACAATAGTTGTCATATTGAGGCTGACCCAACGAGCTCTTTTACAATTTATCCCTAGTCGACAAGCTTACCTGCCACGTGCCAAAAGATCGTCAACACAGTATGGAGACCATATTGGTCGAGGGTGTCGTTACCTTTGTATCTTATACTATGCGAGTGCTACAGCTAAGTTTCCACGTGAACATACGAGCCTCACAGGTTCAAAATGATCAAGGTCATGCGCTTGCGTGGATTCTGGATTGGTATATTTGTCTGGGCGAGTATTTTGGACCTGATGCCCCTGATCATGGAAATAAGCCGTTAAAGTTCAGTCTACCTACTATTTTGAAAGTCTAGACGGACGGCTCTTGTAACATGGTAGGTGTGCTGCCGCACACTCATTGGCCAGACGACGATTTTATATCAACGTACTGTACATATGTAGATAGACGAAACCGAAGAAGCGAAAAGAAGGGCTTTGCAAATAGTACTTAATATGTCATTGCAGGGTATCTTGCAATCGTTATAAACACGCCACCGGCTTAAACGCTCCAACCTGCAAAGGAGCACTTTGCACTTTATGTATGGGGAGGTAAACTCTTTTCTTTTCGTCAAGCAACCAGTAAGTTGTCGACCAAAATTCCCAGACTCTCGAACCAAAACCTCCTTTTGACACCGAGCCCACCACCATCGCCGCTCCCAGCTTCACCGTTCATCGTGATTAGCTCACCGTCTTTTCCGAAAGAGCCAATGTTTCCAGAGCCGGCCGCACGTCTCAGTAGTCTGCGCACCTCGCTCCTTCCATCCACCATGACGACTGGAATACCAAATCGGCGCTCCATTCCGCTTGGGCTTTTCTGAACCTTGTCCAAAAGAGGTTTGATGAGATCGTTCTCGTCTCTGGAGATCTCTTCCTGGGGTGTCCATTCGAAGTCCCTCACAACGACTAATTGTAGTGAGCGAGTCAAGGGAGTGTATGTGGGAATATTCGCAATCTTGTCACTGAAACTGCAATCCCCTCTTTTGATGACGAGTACATTATAGTTCCTTGCGATATTAAGCGGAAGGTGGTGATTGCAAAGGGTCGAGTCCAGATAATAGATGGAAGTGAACGGAAGGCCCGAAGGAGGCTTGGTCGGATTGGTGATGATGAGCGAGGATAGAAGCTCCTGGTGCGAATCAACCGAAGTGGGTAGAGGTGCTGCACCAGGTCCTGTCGGCAGAATGGCAGGGATGAGACTGCGGCTCAACCTTTTGGAGGATGCTTCTGACTTCGAACCGCTGGATAACGCCATAGTGGCAATCTCAATCGGCGACAGCCCCTGTGCAATTGCATCCAGCGTGTCTGTTCCGACAAAACCCGACAGCATAGATTTCAAGTCTTCCCATAAAGCACTTTGGCCGCTTGATATTTCTTCAGACTTCACCTCCGGGGGGGCGTCGTCTTCAGTGACTTCAACGACAAGGTCCACCCACTCTCTGTCTTTCACTCGCCGTAGAGGTGACTGGGTGTCACCCGCTATTCCTTCTAAGCTTAATCCCTTCATGGCTCGTTCACCAATCCATACCTTTTCGTCTCTCCCAAGCGCCCAATTCCCAATGCCATGGACTCGATACGCGACGCTTTGATCTTGCTCAATAATTGAGCCTGAACCATCGCGCAGCAATAACGATCTGGGTTCTTGCACCATGTTCAGTCGAACGTTCGACAGCGAATTGATCAGAATGCCATCAAGCGTTCTCTGAAGCGAAGACAAGGGAAGAAGCTTGGAGCTTAGTCTGGCAGCTGCTTGTTGTTGACCAGCCAAGCCAGCAAGAGCAAGCGCTGGGCTGTCTGCAGCACCACTCGGTGGCAGGAGGTTGGGAAAAGTGAGAGTGCTAAGGACAGGATCGTCCATGCGCAAAGAAGAGCCGTCTGCAGGAATGAGTTGATGCGATAGTGGCCAAGGGTACCAGCTGTAATTAGTTGGGGATCGAATGTCAGAATATGAGATACTCGCGTGCTGGTGGGAGCGATCAAGCAAGGGCGAGGGCCGAGCCGGCTGAACAGGGACCAGATGCAGCTCAGCTAACGCAGCGGCATGGAAGAGGTCATTCCGATTGGCAATGTTGCTGACTGTCAGCGGTAACGGAGGCAAAGGGGCTGGACATGTTCCTTCTTCAGCCACAGGAACACCAACGCCTTCATACACTTGTTCAGGCGCCTCTTGCGCGCTTTGAGCGTTGTGGGTACGATATTGCTTGGGTATGACCAGCGGATGCCCTTCCGTCGTGAAGACTACGGCATCATCGATGTGGTTCAAAGGGTGCGCGTCATCAAACAGGAGAAATAAATATTTGGCTGTCTCGCCCAAAAAGAAGCTCTCCATCCTGTCTCGCTTTTCCCCAGTTGTAACATCTCCAAGATCTGCCCAGCCACATGAGGTCCAACATCTTCTCTTGATGTCTCTGATAGCCATCTCCCCAACATAGAGATACCAGGGATCCTTGGTTGCACGGTACAGGTACCAGGTGCTTTCGATAAATTCCGGGCGACCCGCCCAATGCCTGAAGTTGGGGTCAATCCAAGCATTCACAGCGTGCCATCGTTCAGGCAATGCAGAATAATGGGTCCACAATGCAGAGAAGAGGAGATGTGATTCGATGGCCTCATCGAGCTCTCCAACTAATGTGAGTAGCCCTGGCCAGTAAGCCGAAAGATTGTCGATCCACCCATAACGGGGAGCACCAGTGGTCAGGTCCACTTGACCGTAAAATGGAAATTTCTCCGTGAGTCGTCCACGGTATATATGACGACGGACAGCCGCGTATGCCCTTTGCCACACGCCTAAGAAAGCCTTCGGCGAGTCAGGATCATCGGGTGCGGTATGTTGAGAGACGCCATCTAGAAGAACGTAGGATTTGACTGCATACTCGAAGAATGAGTCCATCCCGGCTCCAATCCCAGCAAGCGCAGGTGAAGTCCACGCGCCGGATTCGGCATCAATACCATTTCCAATAAGTCCAATTGAGCTACGTCTCTCCCAGACGGCCCAAAAAGCGCGCTTAGAGAGTTTCTCGAAGCGTTTGTCGCCTGACAACCGTGACAGAGTTGTGAACTCAAGTACGAGAGACCCAGCACCTGCCGCACAAGTTTCCGTGATTTCTTGCGGTTCGGAAGATGTCCCATCGGTTCGACAAAAACCTGCGTCGCTGTCTCTGTAGAACGGAATACCGCTACGAAGATTCACCCTTGGGTACGGTAGGCCAGTAGGTGTGCTGAAGGCAGGAATGAGACGAAGCGCAAGGTCATACGCCAACCGCAAAAGTTGTCCGTCATAGACGAACGGCGTAGAAGTATTCCATCGGATCGAAGGTGTTTTAAGAGCAGGATCTAGACGAGCGTTCGGTTGTTCGACCCAATCTGGATCGTATCCTTTGATAGGTAGGTCCCCAGCAGAGAACAAATGTGCACTCAGCAGCCCACCCACCCCTCTAATGTTTGTCTCGAAGACTTGTACTTTGCTGTCAAGGTCGAACCCACACGCTCGCTGTCCACATGCCACTTTACCATTCTCGTCACGAGTCCCATCCCCGTATAAATCGACAATGCTCTTTACGCCCTCCTGAAAGTCCGACAACGCATTGCGGCCGTCATGCACCTCTTGATCGCTCGATAAAATGGCGAGAGTCGACAGACTATCAATAAGTGTCAGACTATAGTTGCCCAGAGCATCGTTTAAACCAATATCGGCAATGTTATCTCGGTTCCTCGTTTGCGGTCGACAGCTGATAGGTCTAAGCTCGTCTTCGGGAAATGCGTGCAGCATATAGTTATCGAAGCCATGATAGAAAAGGTCGCGTGTCTCCTGTTTTAGTGCGAGTCTCTCTTCATGCTGCATGCAATGGGCTGTCCGGACTGCTGCGGTGGCAAGAAGCAATGCACAGGGAGCATTGGGCCATGTTGACAGATGCATTGACTACAGTTTCTGATGTCATCTGCGTGCAACGTCCCAGTACGGACCGTTGATCAGTGTTATGGTGTCGATAGAATCTCTACGCACGCATATAGCTGACTGCTAGTCTACGCTTAGGTAAAACGAGGAGGTTCAGACCCATTGCGGACGGAAAGCAATGATCTGGTCGGTGGACATCATTGCTTCTGTACGTCAGAGACCAGAGGACTGGCTGGCCTTTACAAATAGGGCCATAGAGGGCATGGCGTCTTCAGGACCTGGAGTCGAAGGACGGAACGGGCCCGCGGCACGTCCCGCTTGACTCCACTCGCCGTTCTCCCTCGGTAGAAAGTATCTCACAGTGCATTGAGGATGAATTCTTGCGAACAAGACTGAATATAATTTGTAGGTGTCGGTCTGGTAACTTTAATACTTTAAATAGCTAGTTTTGCAAGATTGCTTACCGGATTGTCGTGAGTGAGCTTCATCGCTGCACAAGAAAAATCGCGGCCAGCGGTCGGAGGTGCCAAGCCGCTGACCTGTACGGAGTAGCTTGCTAGTTTTCCACCTCAATAGACTGGCCTACGTACCGTTACGGTATGATCCGTTGCATCTCGCATCCCGACATTGTAACAGTATAATGATCTGAGCACGCCAGAGCTCTTTGACTTCATCTCTGGCTACTACTTGATATAATTCATTAAGCCTATTCCGTACCGTTCAGCATGCTGCCACGAGCAGCTCTCCGCCGGTCGATTGCACCGTCACTACGATCGTCTACGACTTTTCAAATAAGGACATACGCCAAAGCAGGACGTCCACCACCACCGCCATCACACTCGGCAAGACCATCAAAACCTGGCAAGGCTCCACAGCCGCAATCATCACCATCTCATAGCCCAGTGTCGGGTGCAACCCGTCAGACCTCCCCTGGGACATCACTCCCCAAAGACCGAACATGGAAACCGAAAGATAGCCTCAAGTTTTCGGATCAGTCCTCGACTACGGCTCCATTGAGCGCAGCGAGCGTGACAGGCGCTGGAACTGCAGCTGCCACTTCGGCAGGTGGCGTCCCTGTGGGCAGCATCAGAAGCCGCGATCAAACTGAGCAACAGCACCCCCTCGAGCACCAGGCCCCTGAGCAGGAGACTATTGCTCAGTCTGAAGACCGAGATGGCAACCCCATCGGAGGTCAGAGAAACACAGCTCAAGAGAAGGAAGCAGCTAGCGAGAACATTTCGTCGCATGTGAGCGAGAGCGACAGCGACAGCACTTCTCGTCCTCTTCCCGATTTGCGACAGGGCATCCCAAGCTCGTTCGACTTAGGGTTCGACAATGCTTCAAGTGGTTCTGGTTCCAAGGAGGAAGGGTCAAATGACGGGAAGGAGAGAGCAGAGAAGGAATACAGCCAAGCAGACTATGAGACTTCGCTTGATAAACGACGGGCGTTGATGGCAAACTACATGTATGCTTCGATCGCAGTTGTCACCGTACTAGGCAGCATGTACCTTGCACGCCCATTCCGTGCTACTGAAGAAGTCCCAGTCGGTCTCGCACCAGAGGATGCCGATGGCTGGTCCCCAGACCGCATGTGGCGCCGAGTCAGCGCTCGTTTCAGAAACCAGACAGACTACTACACCGAACCTACCTTCCCGAAATTACTGCCTGAGCTGCCTAAAGACCAGCGTCCTGTATCAGGCATGACCCTTGTGTTGAGCTTGGAGGACCTAATGATCCACTCTTCATGGGACAGGGAACACGGCTACCGTACTGCCAAGCGACCTGGTATCGACTATTTTATCAGGTATCTGGTGCAATACTACGAGCTCGTCTTGTTCACATCCGCTCCATCCGTGATGGCCGACCCAGTATACCGCAAACTTGACCCCTACCACCTCATACAGTGGCCGCTTTACCGTGAGGGGACCAAGTACGAGAAGGGAGAATATATCAAGGACCTGTCTTACCTCAATCGCGACCTCAAGAAGACCATCATTATTGATACATCCGAGAAGCACGTTCGGAATCAACCCGAAAACGCGATCGTCTTGCCTAAGTGGAAAGGTGATCCCAAAGATCCCCACGCAAAGGACCTCGTTGCCTTGATCCCGTTCCTCGAGAATCTCGCCATGTCTGGAGCTCAGGATGTGCGTGAGGTCCTTGCAGGGTTCGAGGGCAAAGAGATTCCCGCAGAGTTCGCTCGCCGTGAAGCAACTGCACGCCAAAAGTTTATCGCATCTCAACAAAGCTCCTCCCGTCGTGGTGGTATGATGGGTTCTCTCGCTGGCGGACTCGGACTGTCCACTGGATCGGGTCTAGTGGGTCCAGACGGCAGGCCACTAGAGAGTGGCCATGAGGCCTTGTCGAAGGGAAAGACATGGAGCGATCAGATTCGCGAAAGAGGACAATTGCAGTATGAGATGCTGGAAAAGAGGATCAGAGAGGAGGGCCCTAAATGGCTGGCCGAAGAAGCCGCCGCTGAGAAGGCCTTCATGGAATCTCAGGCCAAGGAAATGAAGAAGGGTGCATTCAGCTTCTTGGGCTTCGGTGGTAACAGTGAAAAGGAGTAATCATGCCTTGTAAAAACCCCTCTACATTGGATTTCCTCTTGATTCTGGATTCTGCGCTCCAAAAGGGCAAATCTCGTTGTATTTATCACAAACTTTAGCTATTCCACGTCTCCAATGTACCAATATGCACGTCTAGCCCTACGCGAGAATCATTTCCAGACGACAGTATGAAAACCCATAAGTATCTCAAGACAGATACCGATCGCGATTGACAACATTGAATCCATGTGGTAGGAGATCGACGGTGGATCTTACTGATGAAGGCTACACCTAACTTTCGGGTCTGACGTAACACAGATTTGCCTACTTCCATTGCCCGCCTGCACTCGGATATCTTGCTCGCCATGAAAGTTTGCCTATCATATTTGCCATTGGGTAACGTGCTCCACAATGATTTGCCTTAAGAACTCCCCGCGCGAGAGCCAGATGACATGGCCTGCATCAAAGAAACACTCTGACGACCTTCCTGATTCAGACATAGCGGCGCTGAAGCTCATGTCGAGCTTCCTATTTTTGAGACCAGAATGCTGCATTGGTCATTGTATTGATACCTGAACAGAATAGCGAAAAGCCTATTGACCACCCACCTCAGTTACTTGTAGGCCCCATTGCCCTTTCTACTGACAGCCTGTAGAGCCATACTCTCTTCCTGTAAACGAATCCACTTCAGATTGCATTGAACTCGAACCATGACGGCTATAGAAGCAGGCCCCGTGGTCTCGCCGCGGCCACCAGGGCAGACTCGCCCGATCCCTAAGCCGACCTCTACTGGGCGAATCCCCTTTACAATTCCTCTTACCGGTGACAAGGCCGAAACCGCATACTGGCTCTGGGGCGACTTGAGTGATGACAGCAAAGTGCCCTTGATCTGCCTCCATGGTGGACCTGGGGTAGCGCACAATTATCTGTTGCCTCTAGCACATATCCACACAGACTATGGTATACCTGTACTCATGTATGATCAGGTTGGATGTGGTCGATCGACACACTTCCCAGACAAGCGGAATGACGGAGAGTTCTGGAATCCCGCATTGTTCATGAAAGAGCTAGATAATGTAAAGAAACATTTGGGGATCAAGCAATTCGACTTGCTAGGCCAAAGTTGGGGAGGCATGCTTGCTGGACAGTATGCTATCACACAGCCTTCTGGCTTGCGTAAGCTCTTGATCTTGGACTCGCCGGCAAGTATGGAGACATGGCAGAAAGTTACAGGAAAGCAGCGAGCAGCTCTGCCTCAGTCGGTACAGGAAGTGCTTGATCGATGTGAACGCGAGGGTCGCACAGAATCAGAAGAGTATGAGGAGGCCGTCTTGTATTTCTATAAGATCCATGTCTGCCGTGTGGACCCTTTCCCAGACGAGCTGCTGCAGTCATTTGACCAGCTGAAGGAAGACGGGACGGTTTACAACACCATGAACGGACCCTCTGAATTCACAGTAGTGGGGACATTGAAGCATTGGACTATAGAGGACGGGCTGAGCCTGATAACGGAAAAAACAGTGCCCGGAGGCATGTTGGTGGTCAATGGGTATTGGGATGAGGCTCAGGATGAGTGTTGTCTTCCATTCTTCACTAACGTTCAGTGCAAGGTGAAATGGATCCAATTTGGGCTTTCGGGACACTGTCCGCAACTCGAGGAGACGGAAAGATGCATTACACAACTGGGCGCGTTTCTGAAGTCTTGATGTCCTTAATACAATTACGGTAATACCTACCGCGCTCGTTCCGCTGTGGGGGGGAGGGCATGGATGTCCTGGTTATGGATAGATAAGCTTTTTGGTCTGGAAAACAATGCATCCCGTCCACTTGTTACTACAATTTTCGCCCTGGATGTTATGAATACTATGAAATTAACAGTAGAACAACAAAACTTGTATATGCTTGAAAGGAAGTCTCTAGCTCCCCTTAATGATATATTAAACTGAAATTAGGAATGGGTACTCAGTCGCGTTACTTAGGGGTCTATCACGCCTTGAGATAGCGCTGCAGCACGGTGGGGCTGACGAGCTTACTCAATTCATGAATCACTTCAAATACTTCTACCGTTAGCCGAGGGTCCTGCCAATGTCTGATCTCCTCTGTCCAATGCCGGCTTGAGGTGACAGTCCTCGCCACTTTGCCATTACTTCTCGTCTCGTCCCGTTGCCAGAGCCAGCATGTCGAGCACATCTCAGCAAGCAGCGGTCAACGAGGCAGAGACCGACCCCAACATCCAAGCTGAGGAACCGGTAGACGATGCTGTACCCCCCAAGCAGCCGCAGCGAAAGCTGCCATACCAACAACTCACGATTTTGGCGATCTGCCGCTTGGCCGAGCCTATAGCCACAACTAGTGTCTTTCCCTACCTCCCAGAAATGGTAGAGTCTTTCGGCGTGCCTCAGAACGAAATTGCAAAGTGGGCAGGCGCTTGCGCATCTGTCTTCTCGCTATGTCAAGCAATCATGGGCATCCCATGGGGACGAGCTGCCGACAAATATGGACGCAAGCCAGCTATTCTCTCAGGACTCACCATCACACTCTTCACTAGTCTCCTATGGGGCTTCAGCACGAGTTTGCCAATGGCAATTTTAGCTCGTGCGATTGGCGGTGGCGGAAATGGTAATGTTGGCATTCTTCGCACCACTGTGGCTGAGATGGTTCCTTATCGGGAATTGCAACCTCGAGCATTTAGCATAATGCCTCTGGTATGGAACTTGGGAAGCATATTTGGGCCTAGTATTGGTGGCTCTCTAAGCAACCCGCTCAAGATCGAACCTCCCTCCAAACGTGGAACGCCAGGATACGAAGGCTTTCTTTCGAAGTATCCTTATGTTCTGCCCAACTTGGTCGCTGCCAGTATCTTCCTCGTTGGAATCATCACCGGTGCACTATTTTTGCATGAAACACTAGAAACCAAGAAACACGAGAGAGATCGTGGCATCGAACTTGGCCAGTGGTTAGTCAAGCGTACTAACTCGGCAATTAGCTGGGTCAGACGTGGCGGACGTGCAGCAAGTGGAGGCATTAAAGATGATCATGATTCAAATGGTGAAACTTCACCATTGCTCAAGAAACCGAATGGCGATGACCAAGAAGCTGCATTACCCGTTGCCTCGCCAAAAACACCACAGGCGCCTCCAGGATATAGGGAGGTCCTCAACAAACAGTCCGCATTGAACTTACTTGCATATGGACTTCTTGCTTCGCACATGACGGCCTATGATCAGCTTCTTCCGGTATTTATGCATCACCCGCCGCTATGCAACGTAACGCCAGTGCACCCTAAATGCACTCCAGTGGTCGAAGGTGACCCATTCCTCAAATTTCCAGCTGGATTTGGGTTGAAAAACCAATCTATTGGACTTCTACTCACCTTGTACAGCGCATTTGGACTGGTCGTACAGTTTGTGCTCTTTCCACCAATTGCTCGCAAATTTGGTATCTTGAACTGCTTCAAGGTCTGCGCTCTTATTCTGCCGATCAGCTATTTCCTCACACCATTCACAGCGTTATTACCTACCAGAAATCTGCAGATGGGCTTCAATTTTATCATTATGTTAAGCAAGGAGCTGGGTGCTATATTTGCGTTCCCTTGTTCGACAATTCTTCTTACTAACAGTGCTTCAAGCTTGCGAGTCCTAGGAACATTAAACGGCATGGCAACGACCGCTTCTGCTATCGGTAGGGGATTCGGCCCAGCAATTGGAGGTACAACATTCACTTACGGTGTGAAGAAAGGCTATGTCATTGCGCCATGGTGGCTGCTTTCGTTCATCGCAGCCGTCGCCGCAGTGCCCGTCTTTTTCTTGGTAGAAGGTGAAGGCTTTGGTGGTGACGATGGCAAAGTGTCAGATGAAGAAGAAGATCAAAGCGACGCAAATAACGCTGTAAAGCCAGATGATGCTGTCAATGACAGTGCTGATGTCAATGCGCATCAGAGCTTAGCATCAGGAAGATCCTTGTCCGAGGAGGAGCCTCCAGTCCCAGCAGAACTTAGCAACACATTAAGCCGCACCTCGACCGTTTTAAGCAATTCGCATGGCGACCCAGGAACTTCCAGTAATCACTTGTACACGACATCTTCCGGCCGAAGCAACGCAAGGCGGTTCAGTTCAACGTCGGCCAGGAGACCTGTCGCGCAACCAATTGGTATGGGAGGCAAGCCTCTTTCGAGGAAATATAGTACAAACCTTGGCGCGAGTCTTGGAAGCGCGGGAAGCTTCAATGGCTAAAAGAACGTTATAGACTAAACATCTGCCACCTGTTGTATGGCCCTCGCTCATGAAACAAATGTATCATATAGAACTGCTTTAGAAATGACTAGATAGCCTGATACTCATCTCTATCTGAGATGTTGCTGGATCGTAAGCTACAGACTATTTTTCGAACTTCATGTATGTTTTGGTAGTAGCCGCAATTCAAATGTGCCTGTGTGCTTCGTACTATGGACTCAGCCTCGAGCTATGAGCCCCGTCTCAAGTATACCTTTCAAGTACTAACTAATTCTGCTAAATGCTGAGATCAGAGACAGGGCGAGCGTGCGACACGCCGTCCAATCTAATCCTCATAGTCTGCTTGCAAGACCTTACGTCTTGTAGGGTTGTGGTTACGAAAATGACTGGACAAACACAAACATCTTTCGTTTCTATAAGTAGTAATGATCACACGTTATCCAATCTCATGGTGAGCCTCTGTCAATGCCCGCCAATTTTGGATTGATCATATATCCAACTGCCCAATATTCAAAGCAGAAGATTCTTACATACAGCATCTCATGTGTCAAAAGTCACTTCTCTCACCTTAATGGATTGGGCTCCTCTTAATGCACCCTTCTAACACTCAACAAGTACTCTTGCTCTTTTCACGCGTATTGCCTCCTAATATAACAACACGTCAACTTGAATCCAGCTCTTGTGTTGGTTTACCAGGGTCGTCCTGGCAGCGAGTGCTTTCGCACTGCAGGAATGGCACTTTATTGTGTCTTTAATTCGCATGTAGCAAATATCTGATGTAGGCCTTGCCGTCCCTGCTCTTAGTAGTACCTTTAGGTACTCTATCGTGACTTGTTGTTTGATCATGGAGCTTTCTTAGACCTTCTATGCCACCGCAGGTGATGGTGTGGTGGTACCTTGTATGAGGGAGGTCTGAGTTTCTGAGGTCAATCGATGGTGTTGGGGCATGATTATGTATCTGTCGCTGAACTTCCCTAGTCCAAATTTGACTTGGTATTCAAATGTGGCTATCAAGCGCCTTTCGTCTCCACATTCTCCCATCCAAAAACCGATACCATTTCAACGAAGAGGTATCAGCCGATCATGTTCTGTGTATGAAAAGCAATTTCTTCGTAGCCAATTTACAAATCAATGACTTGTTGTTGGTGCTGACGATGGGCCATATGATTGGAATGAAAGATCGCAGTGATGGTACGCTACGGACGCGATATATGATCCGACTAAACATAGATCTAAAGTCAAATCAAGGAGCTTGTTGCGCTGTACAAGCTAACCTATTTCTCGCTCGCAACCAGTAGTATGGCCGTAGCGTTATGAGCATATTCTTCTTGTTGCAATGGAGAGTCTTGGCCAGCCGCATGTCCATTTTTGGCTAAGTGCTGGTGTTTTCGTGAAGCAAGCGATCTCGCTGCTTTCAACGATGGATGTTGGTCCCAAAAGCGTATTACGCGGTAAATCACGAAGCACACTGAATATGTCATGAAACTACCGTTCAACTCTTTGTCTCGTCTTGGCCAGAAATCATGGGCCGAAATTGATGTTTGCAATGAGCCTTTTGCTGTCACAAATAACTTGAATAGCAAATCATTTGGTTTGAATATCTTTTTAGAAGATCTTGTTGATATGTCGGGGTAGCAAAAACATGTTAGACTCGTGGAGATATTGGTTAATCAACATCTTAGTGTTCGTTTGCGATAGTCTGTCCGTAAACCACAAAGACTGGCACTGCCGGGGTGCCTTCCTTTTTCGTTCAGACATGTTTTAAAAGGACAATTCACGTCAAATGCTTGGCCATGTTTGCTTCCTCAGGTTTCTGTTTATCGCACTTTCTCTTTTCATCCTTTCCTCTGACTGGGTCAGTGCGCGGCAATCTCTTCATATTTAACGTTCACTTCTGCTCGCGACCTCACTGAATTTGGTTTCTCCCACCAACCTTTCTGCCCACTTTTTGTTTGTGTTCTCCTTTTTCTACTTACCATCCTACTTATTAGTATTTACTCAGGGTCAGTCTGATGCTGGCCTACAATATGCAAACACCGTTGACGCGTTCTTTGATTTATGGTGGAAGAACGACATTACAGAAGCAACATCAAGGTAGCTAGAGGTAATTCATCCGCAAGCATCTCACTGGTGGTAATGATGATTTTATCCGAGTTTGGAAGACTCATCTACTCACTCGAAGGCGACTTCGAGACGTATATGACCGCTGAAAACAAATTGCAGATCTGATCAACTACAAAATCGCCAAATTTACCTTACTCACGCGCCTACTGTTCCAAAAGCTTGCAAGCTGACTCCTTGTGAGACCTGCAGACTCCATAACTTGGTTCTTCCCACATCCATCGACCAGTTGTGCGGCGTTCATTCGTGACCGCAACAGTTTACAGTCGAGTAAGTCCAACCCCTTTAAATTTACATTTGCATTGAATGATGAATATATACTACGCTTCGATGCACCCATCCTCCGAGACTAGGGTGCCTGTGAGAACAAAGCTCAGGTCTGAAACTGTCGAAACACTATTGGGACACGGGTATTTAAGCCCACTCCACAGCTGACGGTTCTTAAAATGCACAATCATGATGATTCAAATTCTCTCCTAAGCCGTGATCTGACTATTGATTCAAGTCCTAATCTCAACACCTTCCAACACCTCCGAAGACGTAAGTCAATATGCTTTGCACCCAATATCCCATGATTATATTTCAATACCACTCTGATACTACCTTTGCATCTGAATACGTGTGCCTATGAAGCCTTGCCAGTCGTTCTGAGGACGACGAAAGAACTTGACATCGATAATCAAGTTGACGGACTTTATCGCTGACTACTTATAATCGCATGCAATGCGAAAGGATCTGACCGCTTATCATTTCGATCATGACGAGCTCCAGTCCAGTACGTCAATACGAAGTAAGAAGCTCTGGCTTTGAGCCTGGTAAGACAATTACAAAAGTTTCGCTGAGAGCGAAATTCTTGTAATGGCAGAACGCCTTTGCGCTGATCAGACCCAGACTAGCAAACTGTTGTCACCAACTGAACTTGCGACTTCCGACATCCACGCGCTCCCTTCAAGATCAGGACAGAATGACCTAAATCCACCACGTTTCATCGGTTCAGATGGGTTATTTCATAAGTCATTGCTTACTGTAAGTTGTCCGCAACCCTCTAGAATTTTTGTTATTGTGGATGATGAGATCTAATCTGTCCTTCTGATAATTCTGATGATACGCACGCTGATCTGACCCTATTTACAAAATACTTCTCAACTACGTGAGAAATTTGTTGGACTCACAGACTAACTCGCGTATACAGAACGAAGTGGGCGTCATTTCAAGACGCATCAACTGATACAAGCTTCACCAAAATCCAATCCACGTCAGAACAATAAGCCCAAAGAGCTCATCATTGCAGACTAAAGCTTGAGTTCAATTCGCTAGTACCAGTTTCAGCACAATGGCAGGCGGCAGGTCTCATGAACGCATGTCCTTTGTCTATGGCGAGATTCAAACCGCAAGTCCTAATCGAACAACCTGAAAGCCTAGCCACGTGCTAATACGGTGGAAGCTGAGACAGATCCAGTGGTTCCTGCATCTGTCATCAGATGGCAAACCCTCAAAGCATCACGGTCCAAGAGTTTACTGCTCAGCTTCGTGACACGATGGAAATGGACGGGAAGTCCGGGCGTCTTTTTATGAAGATGCCATCCAAAGTTTCGAAGCAAGCAGATATTCAGGACTCAACATCGCGACCCGTCTAAACTTTGGAAATACATGCCAGACAGTGACACCACAAGTATGGCTTTAAATTTGTAAGTCATGTTGAACTATCCTCTTTCCCAGAAAATGATGACCAAACACATGGCTTAATCTGAGACCAACTCCAATGACGCTTCTTCGGCTTGTCTGAACTTACACGAGACACAGTGGCATTGCTCATCCTACTTTTTGTCAATGGATGCTAACATAATGTATGATCAGCGATACAAAGTTGAATCCTCCCATTTGCACATCGCCATGGCACTAGTTCAATGGTTCATGGCCAACGCTGTGAATTCATCCCGCGAAGTCATGCGGTGGTTACGAAATCGAAGCGTTGCAAGAAGCTATCAACTAGGACGGTGCCAAAGGTATACGATTCAAGCTCGCGCTTTACAACTCTTTGTTAAGATAACTTTGGTATCTCTCTGCAATGGTATGACGCGATTGGGGCTATGGCAGCAGTATTGATCCAAGAGAACGGTTGAGAAAGAGGGAATCGAACTTGACCTAACAGAACGTCGATCTTTAGTACAAACGTCAATTGCATTCAAGCTCCGATCTTATACTATCGAGGCAAGCTCTGTCTTAAAAGAAAAATCGTGATCATTCTCATATCCACATCATTAGCTAGAACAAGACCTGTCAATACATTGAAGCGTCGCTATGCAATACGATAACTGTCCGGCTCAAGTCATGAACTACTTTTGGCTCAGAGCTAGCTTAGCCTTGGGCAATTTCCTGCAGGTCGGGCATAGCCACTGGCCCTCTGGTTCACTCTTCATCCCCACACATTCCCAATGGAACCATTGGTACTCACAATTGTCGTTATCACAGCCCACCATATCACCAAAGCTAACTTTCTGGCAGTAACAGTAAAGGTTGTCGTCATTCTCCTCGGCATCTTCCTCTCCCTCATCATCGTCATCATCAGAGACGGCAGCGGTTGTATTCCGAGACACGCGACCTTTAGGCGCGACCGTAACTTCAGCTGAACCTTCTTTGGCGTTGGCTATACTTGCGGGAGATGGCGATGCGGATGAACGACCACCATCCGAAGAGTTGGTGGTTGTGGAAGGTGTGGCAGAGGAGCGGGCAAGAGCCTTGCGTCGATCAGCTGTAGCAGCTGGCCGTTTGTGGGTTGTAGCAGAGCGTGAACGCTTGTTACGCTGAGTCTGTGGCGCTTGTAAATGGGTGGATGACGTGGCAGATGGTGCTTTCTTGCCAGTACTGCCCGGACCGGCCGAGGATCTCTTCGTCGCGCGGTAGTCACAGTTGCTGCTGTTGATGCACTTGGATTGGTGCCCGCGCCAGCTTTTGGTTGTGAGGGTTGTGCTGAACCGGCACGGCTGGTAGCTGTCGGTCCAGGGGTGCCGGCTTTCGGTGTGCCAGGTCCAAGGGAAGACTGGCGAAGGTTTGAGGATGCAGAAGGCAAAGCACCAAGTGAAGGGTTGAGTCGACGACGCTTGGTATTGGTTGCCTCACTCGAGCTCTCGCGATGGGCCCTATTGCCAGCTGCTGAGCCAGCAGCACTTGTTGGAGTCTGCTGGCCTGATCTACTGCCAGCAGCGGCGGTCAATGAGGCTTGCTGTTGCGCCATGCGAAGTTGAGCGGCATTGGGCACACTGCTGGCAGGTCCAGTGTTGCCACTTACGGCTTGCAATGGAAGGGAAGTAGGCCCTGCACCCAAAGCTGGAGTGCTGACGCCAGTAGCAGTTCCACTTCCAGAACCACTTACAAGACTGGGACCGCCCCAATCTCCTGGAAATTCCTCTCTAGTTGCCAGTGCTCTCAGTCCAAGATCTAAGCGTTTGATTTGCCGTTCGAGCACCATAAGAGAGCGCTCAGCCAGACCGCACTTCTCAGCTTGCAACACTTCAGCTCGATCATAGCAGTCTAGAATGACCTTGCTGAAGCCTTCTTCCTTAGGATTTTGCAGGTGGCCCCCGTTGATGCGGACGAATTTCTGAAGCTGAGAGTCGCGCTTGCTAACTTCGTCGCGAAAGGCTGCAATCTGAGCATCTTTAGCCTGTATTTCCTGTAGAAGATGCGTTACTTCTGCGGGAGTGTTGGCGACATCGTGTATGAACTGCTCCAACAGGGCTGGAGCATCTTCTGGATGCGCCAGAGACATGTGTGAACAGGGATGCGTATATGGTGCGCACCGTCACTAAACCAGGTTCGTGAAAGACGATGCGAGCTGCAAATGACTATATGCGGACAGAAAGCAATGCAACAGTAGCCGGGTGAACGATTCCGACCTTAAGCTTGATGAAAATGGACCATGTCGAAGGGTGTTTGATGGAAAGTTGATGTGTTCATTGCTTCAGACTAGAAAACGGGGCCAAATGGTGGCGTACTGGATGTCGCATGCGCCTCCAGCGGCCCTTCCGCCACTAGCGGGGATCTGCCGCTAGTACCTGCGCAAACTGCCCTCTCCAGCATTATGCATCTAGAACTCTCGATCTCTCCATCCTCTGTGGGTACCTAGTATTGCACAGATGCTGCTGCGGTTCTAACCCTCCGGACAAACACTCCACCAATTCATGTGGCCATAGAGTGCGGCATGTCGAACACGCGCGGCGATGTTCGCGACAGCATAGTGCGGTCTTGGACGCCAGACAATCACGTTTCATCCTCTGGAAATCGCACGACCGTTTCAAGAGGCTGGTCACCTCCAACTTCGACCAACACTGCCAATGGTACTAACACGCCTACTAATGGATCTGGGGATGGAATCTGGCAAGCTAGAAGCGCCAACGAATTGGCGTTTGGAGACGGCGCAAATGGATACACAACAACCAATGGGCAATACGGTGCTCCACGCCTACCCTCTCCAGCCTGGACAGAAGACGATGAGAAGATGTACCGGGATCAAGAGTTGAATGAGAGGATAATGCAACAGGTCGAAGACAACAACATCACCCGGCCGCGGGGACACAACGTATCGTTCCACTACAATAGTGGAGTTGAGGACATGCACTTCGGCAAGACACATCCTATGAAGCCATGGCGCTTGACCCTCACGAAGCACCTCGTGCTTGGCTTTGGTTTACATCACGCTATGGATACCTATGAGGCTGTTGCGGCTGGCAAAGATCAACTTCGCGCTTTTCATGATAGTGATTACGTCGACTTCCTTAGCGAGGTCTCACCGGAGACTTTCGAAGCTCTCTCAAAGATCCCCCGTTTCTCAGCGCATACACCTCCCCGGCATGACAATGACACTGTCGAGCTTGGCCCTTTCAATCTTTCTACCAGCCCTGGGGCGGATTGTCCTGTGTTCGATGGCATGAGTACATATCTGTTTCTCTACACAGGTGCAACCCTCAATGCGACACAAAAGTTAATCACCGGCCAGTCGGACATCGCCATCAATTGGAGCGGAGGGCTTCACCATGCCCACAAATCTGAAGCATCTGGCTTTTGTTACATCAACGACATTGTCTTGAGCATTTTGGATCTGCTCAGGGTACATGCCCGTGTTCTGTATATCGATATTGATGTGCATCATGGTGATGGCGTTGAAGAAGCGTTCCAACGACAACCTCGTGTTATGACGCTGAGTTACCATCGCTATGGCCCATACGATGAGACAGGCCATAAATTCTTCCCTGGCACCGGCGACATCTCCGATGTTGGTCTCAGAGGCACGGTTGGCGAGCACTTCGCGTTGAATGTTCCAATACCTTCCGGTATAGACGACCGGCAATACAGCTATCTCTTTGAATCCGTCACCGGCCGCACGATTGAAGCCTTTAAACCGTCTTGTATAGTTCTGCAATGTGGCGCTGACAGTCTTGGTGGCGACCGTTTGGGTCAATTCAACATCAACATCAAGCAGCATGGGGAGTGCGTCTCTTTTGTGAAGAAGTTCCGCCTTCCTCTACTTCTGTTGGGTGGTGGCGGATATACTGCGCGCAATGTTGCGCGAGCGTGGTGTCACGAAACTGCATTGGCAACGAACAATACTCTACCAGATTCGATCCCAATGGATATGATTCCTCGACCAGAAGCTTTCAGTGGTAGAGTGCATGGCGATGGCAAGTTATATCCCAGCTTCCAACGACTACATCCAAACGATTGCAAAGATTCAGAGCTAGAAGCGATGGTCAAGGCGATAGACTGGGAGTTGAAGTACGTGAGAAACAGTCCTTGGGTTAAGGCCGACATGAACAAACTGCCGAGAGGCGACGTGATGGAAGATATTTACAGGGAACAAGACGAGATATTGAAGCCTGGGCAGGCAGAGAGAGAGCGCAAGTGGAGAGAACGAAACCCAGCGGTGCTTGGAGAGTTGCGGTAAACCGAATGGCTTACGGCGTGGAGCACAACCCGTCTTTCTTGGTGGATGGGCGTTGGTTTTGAATGACTTCGGCAACGCCAGAAAAGCTAGCGAGGCGTTCTTGGTGTCATAACTTGCCCACTGCTCATTGGGAGGGTGTTTACGACAATAGTTGGGCTTATATCGATACCCATTATGACTTTAATGCGAACCGATTTGATAACATAGTCTCCACGTTTGGCCGCTGGATCTCTACCCTCACAGTAGACTCGGCGACAGCGACCACTCTTCCCATTGAGTATTGGCAAACTGCGCTCGCCAGATCGACCAGTCGCAGCTAGTATATGCGTTTAGCCCTCATTACTCAGCTACTTACAGTAGGTACGCCATTGAGTGTACCGCGCTGCGGCATTTGCAACTCGCCAAAGCCCGACCGACCTACCGAAGTGCGGAGGCTGGCCGGGAAGTCCTGCCCATCTCGTTTCTGCGGCTTCATTGCCGCGCAGTGTACTGTATTTGCCCATCACAACAAAACAATATGTGGCAAGTTTGCTCTGGCTTACACTAACCTACTTCCAGAGACTTGGGTGGAGGAGTGCAAAACTAAGAGACATTTTCCCCTCAATGCCAGTGCACCATCTCATATTTAGATTTCCGAGGTTAAAAGCTAGGTTCGGGTCCATATGTCACAATTGCTGGGCGAAATCGCCAGATGGCACTTCGACAATATAGTTTACTGACTTACCTATAAAGTCTCTGCTAGCTCTGACACGGGGAGCTGATGATTCAGGACTTTCTCGCTGATTGTGGTGGCAAGAACACTGCGATACTGACACACCTTGGACCACCCACCCGTGTTGGATCGTTCGCAAGAATAAGCACAGATCATGACAAAACCAATCGTTCTCCATTGTGGTGATGACATACGATGGAACCACTCGCTGTATCAGACTTTCCAAGATCAGTTCACCATTGTAAGGAGCTACAGTATGTCACGACCCGAGTTCATCTCTGCACTCAAAGATGGTAGATTTGGCGAGTTTTCCGCCATCTATCGTCCTTTTTGGAATACTGGCGGCGAAATGTCACCTTGGGACGAAGAATTGATCTCGCTTTTACCGTCAAGTTGTAAGATCTACGCCTCAGCTGGCGCAGGCTTTGACTGGGTTGACACAAAGGCTCTCGCCAAACATGGGATCATATACTGCAATGCAGCAGCAGCATGCACCGAGAGCGTTGCTGACGCAGCGCTGTGGCTGATACTGAGCTCATTCAGGGCTTTCAACTGGTCGTCACAGGCTGCGCAGTCAGCCGATCCAGAAAGGTTCAAGGAAGCCCATACAAGCATCGCTTCAGTCACCAGAAATCCTGCTGGGCATGTGCTGGGCATAATAGGACTCGGCAAGATTGGATTTCGCATAGCTGAGAAGGCACACGCTGCCTTGGGAATGCGCATCATCTACAATGACATTAGGCGGTTGCCAAAAGATGTTGAAGACAAAGTAGACGCGAAGTTTCACGACAGCCTCGACAGCATGCTCAATGTTGCTGATTGCGTAGTTGTGGCGACACCTTTCGGAGGCGAAAAGATCTTAAACGCAGAGAGGATCAGCAGGATGAAGAAAGGCTCGCGCCTGGTCAACATTGCTCGAGGAAAGCTGATCGACGAGGCTGCCCTCGTCCAAGCACTGGAGAGCGGACACCTCGAGGCCGCTGGGCTAGATGTGCACTTCAACGAGCCTCACGTCAACAAGAAGCTCGCTTCGATGAAGAACGTCCAGATGCTAAGTCACACTGCTGGTGCCAGTCTCGAGAGTCATATCGGGTTCGAGAGGCTGGGGATGGAAAACATCTTGAGCTTCTTCAACCATGGCAAAGCATTGACTGCCGTCAACTTGCATCTGTTCAACCAAGCCAAACTGTGACCTAATGAGCTTTGATGAATACATAGGATTAATTAGTCACGAGTGAATGGAAAATATACATAATCATGGATATCCTACGCATGACTTCTTGTACTTGATGGATCCGCAGGTGCTTACAAAATCTTGCACGTGCACAGAACTCAGTGGGGTCCCTAGTGGCCTTGCCCCAGAAATGCTACTGGAAAATAGAGCGGGTAGTACAGTAGATGGTAGGATTTGGCTAGACATCCTATGAGCTGTCGTATTTATCACCTTACGTATGGACGTCCTCATATGGGGCTAAAACATGTTCAGCTACTGTATGCTCAGCCAGCTGTACTTGTACGCAAGCCAGGGCTAACCCGAGGCGTACTGGATAAGCTTTCTCTTTGACGTAGCTCAAGTACCTCGGCTTCTCGTGACAGGGCGGCTGTTGTGCCTGGCCAGGGAAGGGAAGTTGTTGACCTGAGACTTGGCCTATATAGCGGTACATAAACTTGAACATCTGCAATACCGTAGGCCCCCAAGCTTTTCTCACCCTGTCAAACGTCAGTAGATATGCAGCAAAAGACACCTCTAACCCGAGCTCTTGTGGCCGAACACAACACTCCAGATGATCTCTGGACTATCATCGACCACAAAGTATATGACCTGACTGATTTTGTCGATGCACACCCTGGTGGAAACGTCGTCCTCCGGCAAGTTGCGGGAACTGATTCCACGGAAGCTTTCTTCAACCTCCACAGATATGAAGTGCTGCAGAAGTACAGCTCGTTCTGCATCGGCACCCTAGAGAATGAGAAGCCAGAGGTCATTGAGACACAGCCAGGAGACCTGAGCAGAGTTCCGTATGGAGAGCCATTATGGCTGACACCAGAATACAAAAGTCCTTATTTCAGGGAGAGCCACCGAACACTGCAAAAGAGTATGCGCGAATTTGTAGACAAGTATGTGACGCCTGAAGCAAGGGAGAAGGAGGGCGATGGGACCTACATCTCGCAAGAACTCATCGACAGAATGGCCAAGGCCGGTATCCTCGCCATGAGACTTGGGCCGGGCAAACATCTTCACCAAGTCAACATTCTAGATGGAGCGGTTCAAGGAAAAGAATTCGACTTTTTCCATGACATGATCGTCAGCCAGGAGCTGTCAAGGCCAATGTGTAGAGGCTTCCAGGATGGCAACATGGCGGGCATGACGATATCTCTCAGCGCGGTCATGGAATGGCTGAACGACGATGGGCTGAAGAGAAAGGTGAGCGAGGAAGTGTTGAGTGGCAATAAGAAGATGTCGTTAGCCATCACCGAGGCTTTCGCCGGCTCGGACGTGGCAAGATTGCAGACGACAGCAGAGCTGAGCGAAGATGGGACTCACTACATTGTCAACGGGACGAAGAAGTGGATTACCAATGGCGTTTTCTCGGACTACTTCGTCACAGGATGCAAAACCAAGAAAGGGCTCACAGTGCTGTTGATCCCTCGTCAGGAGGGTGTGGAAACGACTCAGATCAGGACTTCATACTCCACTACAGCGGCAACAGCTTACATTCAGTTCGACAATGTTAAGGTGCCGAGGAACCATCTACTTGGCCAAGAGGACAAGGGGATCTATGTGATCCTGAGCAACTTCAATCACGTAAGTCTCGCAGCAACCACTCAATGTTTGGCAAATTCTCAACCATGCTGTGCTTGTGGATTTCCACGCTGCATACAAGTCTTCTTGTTCAACACAGCCATCCAATGCTAACAGTGCAAATGTAGGAACGTTGGACCATGGTCTGCGCCGTTCTACGATGGTGCCGCACAGTCACTGAGGAATGCCTCAAATGGGCTCACCAGCGGATCGTTTTCTCACGACCTCTGATCGCGCAGCCTGTCATACGAGCCAAGCTTGCAAAGATGATCTCCATCACTGAAGCGAACCAGTCCTGGCTCGAGTCCATCACATACCAGATGTGCAACATGAGCTACAGGCAGCAGGCGAAGCTGCTAGGAGGTCCTATAGCATTGCTGAAGAGTCATGCGACGAGAGGAGCACATGAGATCGCAGACGAGGCTACCAACATCTTCGGCGGCAGGGGTCTTACTCAGACTGGCATGGGTCGTGTAGTCGAGATGTTCAATCGAACATACAAGTTCGACGCGATCTTGGGCGGCACAGAAGAGATCCTGGCAGACCTCGGGGTTAGACAGGCTGTCAAGGCGATGCCCAAAGCCATGCTCTGAAGGCAACATATGTAGCATATTGGATCTTGTAGATGTAAGAAACTAAAATCTGCTTTACCAGCGTTTTATCAGACCATTCGCACCTGTGGCCATCCTCAACGATAAATCAGGCGCGCAGTCCAACTGCACCCATCAGGCGGATGACGTAAGTAAGCTGCAATGCAGGTGCTGGCCTCAACAAAGGAGTGCAGCAACATCCCATCCCATCCCATCCCATGCCTTTGCAATGTACAGTACTGTAATGCAATGCAATGTTCCATTGCGTGGGAGCAAACGGATGGGGAGAAATGAGGCTGGCACCCGAAACGGGCGTCGGAAGGACAAGCTATAGACAATCCGCCAATCACAAAGCGCGCAATCCACGCTGACCGGAGTACCAAACAACGCCTTTCCTCCGCACTTGGTGACATCCGAGGGGGGGAAACGCCAGCCTGTGGTAAATTTAGCTGATAGCGTCAGCTGCTATAAGGAAGACGAATCTCCCGAACGCCGTTCGACCTCGTTGCTCTCCTTCGTACAGCCTTGCCTCCATCGTCTTGACACTGACACTCTAAGGACTGACAACTGCTTCCCATCGAAAGCGACCCAGCTCATCCTACCAACATGGCGTATGTATTTATCTACGTCCGAGAGCAAGCCAATAGCTCCGTCTCAATGCTAACCAGCTTGTTGCTATAGCAAACCAGTTCACCCAGCGGTGGTTCATTTCCCAATCGCCTTCCTCTTCCTCGCCTACGCCCTGGACATCCTGTCCTTCAACTCTGCATCGCTCCCAGCCGCCATCACCAATGTGCTCCCACCGCTTGGCGATCTTCCTCGCCTCTCCTACCACCTGCTCTCGCTTGGGTTGATCACCTCGATCCCAGCCGTTTTGTCCGGTGGCCAGCAGCTGGCGACCGTTGTGCTCAAGCAGGGCATGTATGAGGCGGATGGCAAGACCCTCAAGGAGAAGGTCAAGGCTAGCTTTGCCCACGCCGCCACTGCCGACCTGGCCATCGCCGCCAGCGCCTACATCTGGTACACCAAGAAGAATGCCGCCCAGGAGAGCCTTTTGGGCAAGGTCGCAGGCCAGGAGGCTGCTCTGGCATACTCTCAGCCATCACCACTGATCGTTGGAGCTCAGATCCTCCTCATTGGTCTGCTTGGCTTCTCTGCCAGCATTGGTGGTGCTCTGACTTACAACTTCGGTGTCGGCTTTTCTGCTGGCCGTTCTAGCGCCAAGAAGTCCCAGTAAACATGTGCGCTTCAACCTCGTGCTGTATCTGGCGGTGATCCAGTTGCTCTCGTCTGCGAAGCTATCTGATTACGTCATTGGCTGGAAGTCGGGACCTCGAAGCTTTCCAGCCCCCACGATGGCAGCTTGGACGTGATCAAATGGGCCACCATGGGATCCTGGAACGGTAGACATCTTCAGAAAACCTGATGGAGAATGTTCGATTCCTGAAAGCCCAAAGGCAGCAGGATTTGGGGAGAAGATTTGGATGGATCTAATGCTATAATTCATTGACAACGTCATATACCAATTAGAAGATTCATGGGTATCATGCATCAGTTACTAAAAGCCTTGCATTTAAGGCATGAAATCAAACAAACCTGTTAAACCAAAGCGTCCCGTGCCATCTACGTCTGAGTCAACTTCTCTCTCCTCGTCTTGTAGAATTTGTCCAGGAAAGCTCGTCTCTGTTGCTGTGTCCAGCCCTCAACCACAAGTGCGAATTCCGTGATATCATCGAACTTGAATTCTCTGGCCATGGTGCAGAACTGTCTTCTTCTCACATCTTCAGGAGGGTGGAATCGGTATCGAATCTTGCCAACCGGAGTCACTACTTCGGCATCTTCATCGACAGCAGCTGGGTCGTCGTTCTGCATGTCATTCCTCTCTGAACCAAAGGCCATCTCCAGGGCCATCTTGCCATCTTTCCCTGCTTTCTTCGCTCGCGAGGATATCTTGGTCTCGATCTCACTGGTGCCGATGACCTCTGCGTTGTCATGAGTATACTGCACGCCGACAGACGCCAGAATCGCTAGGACAGGGTCTCTTTTCTTCGTCTTTCTCTGCTCGTCATATTCGCGCCTCCGTGCACCCTCTTCGTCGACGATCTCGTCGGCCAAGCTCTGCAAGGACTTCTTTTCTGCGTTGAGTTGCTGGAAAGCTTCTTCATCGTCGGATTCAGATGCCTCCAGATCAAGTCCGGCCACGGCGAAACCCGCTCGCGATTCAGCAATGTTGGTTTTGTTGACGATGTCTCTCAGCACGATGTTTGTTGACTGTGGCCGAAACATGTTCTCCAGTCCAAAGATCTCCCCTTTCCTGGACTTCTGATCCTGAACCCCAGTGAAATATCTCCGTTCTACGGAAGCATTGTACCCGATGTTCGCTTGTTGCTGCTTGTATATCTGCCTGGCGTATACTATCTCCTCGATTGTTCCAGCGCTGACGAGTCGGAAGACTTCTACATCCCTCGTCTGGCCGATTCTGTACGCCCTGTCCTGGGCCTGTTGGTCATGCGCAGGGTTCCAGTGCGGGTCAACAACCACTACTTTATTGGCACTCGTTATGTTGAGGCCCATACCACCTGCCCTCGCTGAGATCAAGAACACAAACTGGTCAGGGTCTCCATTGAAGTCATCGACCGCCTGTTGCCGGTCCGCGTAAGACATACTTCCATCGAGGAATGAAAGGTTGTAACTTGTCGTCTTGAACAGGAGCTCCAGAAGACGGAGAAGTCTTACTGAATGGGAAAAGATGAGAACCTTGTCGCCACCATCATGCCAGAGTTTAAGTAATCTCTTGAGGATCTTCCACTTCCCACAGAAATCAGCATTGGACATGGTCAAGAGACTCTCACGTTGTTGGTAAAGCTTTGCATGAGATAGCGGACATGCCCATTGGAACCTCTCATACTCTCGTTCTGACTTTTCCGTGCCTCTTGATTCTGGAATTACAAGGGCAAGGTGATTACAAAGGCTCCTCAGAGTCTGGAGGGCTGGAAAGACAAAGCTCGTCCACCTCACCTCTTCGCCATTGACGATAACGTATTTGTAGCAGCAGGAGCCTTGCTTCTTGCCGGATCCGCATCCACAAGGTTTCTGCGCATCTCGGACAACATGCATGGCCTCGCAGTCGCAAAAGTTGTTGTAGGCGTCGGCTTGTTCGTCGCTGAGTGGACAGAACACCACCCTATCCACCTTCTTCGGTAGTTGATCGGCAATCAGCTTTTTCGTGCGTCTGAGCATGAATCGAGGGAGAAGGTTGTCTCGCATCAGAAGAGCTGTCTGCCGTGCGCTTTTCAACTGCTCGACAGTTGCATCGTGAGATTGGCCCACTTTCAGAGGCGTCGCGATGGAAGACTTCCATGTGCTGATGGGACCAAGGCGGCCGGGATTTGTCCAGTTCAGAAGTGTCCACAATTCTTCGTACTTGTTTTGAATCGCAGTGCCTGTAAGTCCGATGCGACACAGAGCATTGACATCGTTCATTGCCTTGGTGGTCTCTGCCGAGATTTCTTTGAGAGCATGGCACTCGTCAGCCACAACAGCATCCCACTTGACGGTGTTGATGGCCTCTTTGTTCAGCCGATACGTGTGATAGGTCGTGATCATGATTTCCAGCATGCCAGAGTCTGCCGCTCCCAAAGCTGCCTCCTTATCGCTCTCGCTGCCGTGATAGACGTAAATGTGCCACCAGCCCCACCGTGAGAGTTCTACCTGCCAGTTCGCCATCAGTCCACCTGGACATACCAGTAAAACCTTAGGGTACCACGAGTCTTCTCTCTGGCGGCGCATCTTCCGCATGAGTTTCGCATCTCGCTCATCGCCTCTCTTGCCGAAGGCTGCGGTCAAAAATGCAATGACCATGATGGTTTTCCCCAGACCCATATCATCGCCGAGAATCCCGCCTTCCTGAAGGACGAACAGTCGGTGCATGAACTCTGCTCCTTCGAACTGATAGTCCCGGAGCCACTGTGCTATTGGCGCCGGGATTGTACCCGGCGAGGTTTCGAAATCGACATCTATGTAACTGTTTCTGGCGTTCTCGCCTGGGAAGTACGGGCGTTCCGCCAGTCGAGACTCTCTTTCGTCGTCGCTGAAGAAAACATCGTGGTGGGCTGGTGGTGCCAGAAGCCCATCTACTCCTAGCCTCTCGCGACGCTTGCCCCAGACAGCAATACGCTTCTGTAGATACTCAGGGAGTGTGGTCTCCATAAGAGCTTCATCTTCATCCGCAGGCGGATCATTGTACTCTCGGCGTCTTTTCCTGTTCCGTTCCAAGTCTTGCTTGGGCTTGTCGGCTCCAATGATCATAGGAGGTCTTCTTGGCCGACCCTTGCTACCGTTTGATCCAACGCCATTGTGAGATCTATCTATATCGAGCAGTTTTCGACTAGCTTTTTTCTGGTGTTCAGTAGCAGCTTTCTTGCTTCCAGCTTTGCTTTGTGGAAGACCATTCGGTCGTTGCCGAGAGAGATTTGTGATACCTCGACCACTAACGCTATGTTCCTCGTGGTCATCTTTTGAATCAATATCGATTGGCCGACTATGATCGATGGAACTGTAATATTCATTGAAGTTCACGCCCGGATGCTCATCCAGTACGATAACATCATCAGAATCATCTGGGCTGGCAGTCGAGTCCGATTCCATCATGCACGCTTCAAGTTCGCCACACGTGCAGGCTTCTGCAATCTCCGCCTCACGATCGTACGTCACATTGCGCAAAATCAAAGAATCGAGATCCAAGAAGGACTTCTAACCTCATTGACTTGAACAAATGAATGTCAATGTGAATATCTATATTGGCCACAGGCATGAGGTCCAGTTGGTGACGAGCCATAACTTGGAAGAAGGGGCGATACTTAGGTAATCGATGACATAGCAACCTAGTACACTCACAGCACTGTGCACCACAGCATCACATGCTTGGTGTGCCACATACAGCCATCCTCCTGGGTAAGGGCCCAGTATGGTTTCAGCAGTAATGGCCGCCTTGACAAAACTTTCCAACATGAATGCACATGGTTTGAATAAATGAATTTAAATTGATCATACTTTCAAGTGTTATTATACTCTGTCTGAATGTGAATGAGTTTGAGGTGAGGTAACGACGATGCATGGAGCAGATCATGAATGTCCACTCCACCCACGTCGTTGGGTATCGTATCTACTGTAGTCCATACAGCTCTAAAAAAAATGCATGGCTGCAAGAAAAGCTGCCAAGGTTCTCGTTGAGAACTCCCCAAGTGCGACACAAGCGCACGGCAAAAGCCTGAAAACCAGCCGTGAGCAGCTGATACAAGTTTCCCTTGTTGTTTTGACAGGCACGAAGGCCATAAACTCCCCTCCAGCGCCTTCGCTAAAATGTCATATTACATTGGTATTCAAAAACGCTCATTCACGCGACAGCACCCACCANGGCTCTGACGCGCTCCAGTTCGGGGATCAGGTCGGTCATCTTGAACGGCTTTGTGACGATGCTGTTCATGCCGGCCGCCAGCGTCGATTCCTGCTGCTCCGCTCTCGCATTGGCCGTCACTGCGATCACTGGCAGCGAGGTTTGCTGCTCGCTCAGTACGATCTCCCCGCTCGCCTCCATCTCGCGGATATGCCGCGCGCACTGCAGCCCGTCCATGATGGGCATCTCCACGTCCATCAGGATGAGATCCAGCTCGGCCGTGCCGCCACACAGGCGCGACTGTCGCACATACTCCAGTGCTTCTGCTCCGTGGTTCGCAACCGAGACTTTATAGCCTGCGTTCCTGAGCTGCTTGGACATTACTCGTTGGTTGACTAGATTGTCTTCCACAACCAACAGATGGCAAGGCGTGTGGGCCATCTGTGTTCTGGTTGCCGTCCTTCCGATTCCACTCGGAGTGCCGATGTGCGCCTTCACCGTCTCAATCGCTTGCTCTGAGAGCGAGCCCGCCCTGATCCTGCCACGCTGCACAGCTGCCATGGCGGATTTGCGAGCAAGCACCTTGGCTGGTGGGGTATGGCAGTACAAGGCTTTGATGTAGAAGGCGAACGTAGACCCTTTCCCTGCCACAGAAGACACTCCAATCTGTCCATCCTGTAGGCCCACGAGTTGCCTCGAGATGAACAGACCAAGCCCAGATCCGCCGTATTCGACGTGGGTCTTTGGTGAGGCCTGTTGGAAACGTTGAAAAAGAAGTTTCCTCTCATCTTCCGTGAGTCCTTTGCCTGTGTCTTTCACGGATAGTGAAAGGAACACTGGGTCACCTGTGCTTTCGTTTTCGTACCCTGGTGTCGAGAGTCCTGTCATAATTGGCGTGGCATCGCTTTGATTCTCGCACAGATAGTCAAACATTGAATCCTCGGTGCTCGGTCTGTTTTTGCTTGCCTTCAGCGTGACAGTTATGTTTCTGACCTCTGACCTGCTTGTGAATTTGATGGCGTTGGTGAGGAAGTTGATAAGGATCTGCATCAACCTGCTTGGATCCAGCATCACCCAATTCACCCCAAGCGCCTTGTAAGATGGATCAACAATGTACTCCAGGCTCACTTCGGCTTTCTGGAGTTCGCCATCAAACATTTTGAGAGCTTGACCGATGGCTTCAGCCGGCTGTACCTCTACAGGTGTTATGGCCAACATGCCAGACTCCAATTTTGATAGTGTCAAAACGTCATCGATAATCCTAGTTCGACATTAGTACGGTTATTTCGGCTCAACTTCATCTGACCTTTTCATTCACACTTACCGCTTCTGATGCTGAGCGCAAGTCATGATCACTTCCGCGTTCTCATACTGGGTCTCGAAAGTGTCTCTGCTTGCGCTCAAATAGTCACCAGGCGTTGCAAGAAGAGCCTTGAGGCTGCTTGCAACGCTCTCTGCACAGAGAGTGATAGCTGAGAGAGGGTTCCTCGCCTCGTGGCTCGTCATATCCATGAAGTTCTCCTGCTGGCGCTTCAACTCGATCGCTTCTTTGGTACGTCTTTCATGCAGACTTTCAGTCCATTTCTGCCGGCTTATATCGGTGAGACAACCTGAGATACTCCTCACCGAACCATCCTCATGCAAATCTGCATAAGCGGCGGCGATGATCCAAGTTGGCCCCTTGACGCTTTCTCCGCTGACATGGTCGTCAGTCAGGAATGGTTTCTTCAAGCGCAGTTCAAAACGGACTGCATTGCCCTTGCTCAGCCTGTCCCATTGCTCAGCTATGATAGACTGGTCATCGTCATGAACCACGCTAAACCATGAAAGCGGGTAGAAGGCATCTCGAGGGTGTTCAGTGAGCTCGAACCAAGTCTCGTTGGCATAGAGCACATTTCCCATTTCGTCCAGGTGGAACATGGCTACAGGTGCTTGATCTGCCATACGGCGAAACCTGTCATCACTCTCTGCGGCCTGCTGTTGGCTCTCGGCAAGTCGCTCGGCCATGCGTAGTCGGTCTTTCACAGCAGACTCCGCCGTTCGTCGCGATCGTTGAAGTTCCCTTTCAACGAGGATGATGGAGGCCAATGAAGTGGTCATGTGACGATTGAGGATCTGCATGAATTGCCGATATTCGGTATCATACTCTCGACGCGGATTGACGCCTATGAGAACGAATCCTTGCGTTGTCTCGCTGTGAGCGGTAGGACGTACCGGAAACAACACAGCTGACTCACACATGTCACCAAAGCAGCGAGACTTGGCGTATGGCTGGAGAGCCTTTGGAAAGGTCCCATCAGCAATACTCAGCAGCACAGGCTCGCGACTTCTGAGAAGACTTAAGAAGTCTGGGAAGAAAAGATCCTTTGCCTGGTTGGAATCCAGTCGTGACGGCAGAGAAGGGCAGTCGGCCGGTAGGCCTATCATACCTTGCAGCATCCATTGCCGAGCCTCGATGTCGGAAGAAGTATCAGAGACGGTGGTAGAGACAGACTCGGTAGACCTGTGAGAGGCGAAGACGCCATCTGCGAGACTGTACATGACGGCGAAAGGGATGTCTTCCTGATTTGGTTGTAAACCTTTGAGGCATTGTTTCCAGTAATCTTGGGCGTCCGTTGCTAGGGATAAGCACTGGCCCAACAGCAACAGAGTAGACATGCGCCTCTCGGTAAGGACTTGCCTTGTGGTTTCGTAACAAGAATTGTAGTAGGCAATCTGTCCGCTTTCGACTTGTAAGGGAATCAGGGACCATGATGCATATGTCTCCTCCAGATAGCCGTAGCGTGTAAGGAAAAAACAGGTATTGTCTCCACTGGCAGGACGACCAGTCTGCTCACCATTTGCGAGCGCGTCGCTGAAGGCCGATCCGACTAGTTCAGGCCAGGCTTGGGCAAAAGGTAAGCCCATCATGGCGTCAGGATGCCTATTCCCAGCTATGTTGACGTAAGCTTCATTATACACCGTGGTTCGTTCTGTGCCCCAGAACAAAGCGGCCGGTCTTGGGTCGGTGATGAGTAGATTGACGAGGCGGCGCAGAGCTGGAGGCCAGACCGTCATGGGACCAAGTTTAGTACCGGCCCAGTTGAAGTTGCGCAGGAACTGCACATATTTGGATATTTCGACACCTTCAGGCATTTTGGTTGCCGTTGCGTCGAAGTGCCATTCGGCTTTTTGCTTGGGAAGGCAAAGTTTAGTGATGGAAGCGTTGTTCGAAAGGAGCTGCGAGCTCGCCAGCATTTGCAGGGTTTGTGGGGGATGTCGCGGCTGTTGAGGCTTTGCATTCTGATCGTCATCCGATCGTCCCTTTACTCGTGCGCGCAATGTCGTCTCCAGCCACGCCCTGTCCTGGCGTTTCAATTGCAAGAAGATATCCTCCAGAGACTGGTCGTGGCGCGTTTTGGCCAGAGGCCATGGTGGAGGGTTAAGTTGTGTATCTGCCGTGTCCTCGGGCATATTCTTCGCTTTCGCCTTCACCTTCACCTTTACTTTCACTTTCGCCTTGGCCTTGGCCCTGGGCGAGGCAGCGAGATGCACAACGACAGGAAGACGGCCAGACGAAGGGCTCCCGATGGCACGGTGGCCAGGCTCAGGAGTTGTGTCTCTCATGGACAGGGAGCGGTCGAGGAGAGCCACGCCGTTGGAGGCGCTGGAGGAGGGTAGACAGAGCTACCTACGTACATAGTGCGTGGCCTATCCCACCGGCGTTCGGATGTGCTACGGGAGTTCAAGGGCAGCAGCAAACGAGGACTGTACTGGAGGATGAAGCGTTTATTACGAGTCGCCAATCTGCAAAACATGCCCACTTATTATCACCGGTACCAAGGAGAATGACGAGTGTACCAGCTCAGATCGAGATCACCCAAGAGAAGCGTCGGTTGCGGGCGATCCCGCCAGATGTTCCGCAACGTCTACGTCAGACACGATCCTGGTTCCGGGGGCTCTCAGGCCTGGACACGGCCAAACCGGCGGTAGAATCATGGCAATGCCCATCCAGGCTGTACATGCTGTACATACTGTACATGCGCATTACCAAGTTACCATCTATACGGGCCTCGACGTATCCGCTTGTCTCCCAGCCACTAATTCGCTGCTGTAGGTACTGCGCCGTGGCATCTCGTCTTTTGTCCTGGCCACTACGCACGCGCGCTACAGGGCCGGACTACGTCTTCTCTCCTTCATCTCGAAGCCGTCTAGTTACCGTCTAGTCGACATCTGGGTTTCAGCATTCCTCTGTCGGCTAGGCTGGTTGTTGTGCTTAGGGCCGGGCGGCACTCGGAACATTCTGAGCCTTGATGCATCGTTGGTGGCTGCTTCTGCCTCTTTTGGGTCAGTCGCTGATGATTGGCCGATTTGTCGCCCGATCGAGATCAGTCCCAAGTCGCTTCGTATGGGCACTGCCGTGTGCGACTGTGGGTAGATCGGATAGCAGAGATAGCATCAGCTCATCATCACCATCGCCATCGCCATCACCATCGCAGGTAGGCTCCATCTGTATGCCTAATTCAATATGCACAAGCATCGCCACTGCACGTAAACCTTTAGCCAGATGGAAATACTACACCAGGCAGTTCGCAAACCATGACGACAACGCCCCAACATCTGGGCGGCCTCCACCCTCTCCACTCTTCAACGCCTTTCATGACAGGCAAACCAATCTGACGAACTGTTCGGCTCGGTTCTAGACACACGCCGTTGTTTGTTTTGTTATTCTGCCACATATGTATGCTGGGAGCCGTGGCTGTGTGGCAGTTTATGCAAAGACACCTGAGCAGCCAGAGGCCTTCACCACGACTCCCGTTCGCCTTACAACTTCGGGTTGCATAGCCTCATGTCGTGACCATGGAAGCTATGTATAGAGAGCAGCTCTCGCACAGACACATGAGAGATCCTCAAACAAGTCGACGCAAGGCAAAACACCGCACGCAATATGGCCATAGTTATAGGTGCACGTTGCCTTATGTATTTCAAAGCAATCCATCTTTCTGGCCCCTTTACTGTCTGCTGAAACTGTCTGCTTTCGTATAGAGCCGATTGGACTTGATCATGATTGTTGCTGCGACAATACACCTGTACTTCGTTTGGGACCCGGGCGACAAATCACAAACACAAAATTCGCATCAACTCACGTTGATACTTGGCCGATACTATAGTTGAGATCCAGGAAAGGGCTATCACATGGACATACCCGTGCCTCTTCGAATCGAAACCAGGAAGTCCATTGAGCTCAAGCTTGAAGTTCGACGAATTTAAGGGCAGATATTGAAATATGAGACAGTAAAGTAAATGTAGAGGACTTCGGTGAGTGAGCTGCTCATTATCATGCGCCGTACGGTACGTTAATGACCATCCGGCCTCACCTTGGCAGTCGTAAGGCATCCTCGGAGGTAGGAGTTATCGGCGTTTGTTACAGTCCTTATTAATTCTGTATTGGACGCCTGAGGCATCCATTGTTACGGTTGCTCAATGCGCTTGGGTTTTTCCTTATCTCTCATTCGCGCAATCTCAAGAAGGCCAACAACGATTCTTGGGTACTACCACAGCCGGGCAGGTACACTGTGGTAAGCAGGCTGGGTTTGGACCTTAAGTCCACAACCTCTCTTGCATGCGGCCGCACACAGTACGTCTTTTTGGGGGCCATCGTCAATGTGAAGTTGGCATCATGCCGTTATCTGGGCTGAATAGCCTCACCTCGTGTCGAGGCAAGACTACCGTCCCTAAGTGTGAACCGCTTGCTTTCGCTCGAGACGACCCCCACACACATGGTCCTGGTGTCCCACTAGTCGTAAGACTTTCCCCTCCAATGGCGCACCACGTTCCGATTCTCACAGACGCAGAACGCGGATTGATGTCGTCGTCGTCGTCCCGGCCGGGTTTGTCATCCCCAGGTTCTGCGATCGCTCAGTCCTTTTCTGCTGCTTTGGGCCACGACGCCGTGCTTGCTGTTCTCAGTACGGTGCCTCCCCCGGCGGATGTACGCTATCTGCGGCTCCACGTCGATCGATAGGGGACGACAGTGACGGAGGTAAGAAAATAATGACATGCCAGTCTTATTAGCGTCGAGCAATCTTGTGTATAGACTAGACGTATAAAAAGCGTCCTTCCGTCTGTTCATCCATAGCCGGCCGTCGAAGCCAAACATTTATCTTTTCCAAAGTCTTATTGCAGCGTCGTCTCTTGGAATCTATAGCATCTTTGATTACTTCGTTGAGCAACAATGGCAACCGATTACAAGTTCGAAGGGTGGATGGGTCTGGACCCAGACTCTGTCAATGGCAACATGGTCTGGCAGGATTTCCCAAAGCCAAAGCCCTTCGATGAGGACAACGATGTCGATATCCAGATCACCCACGCAGGTATCTGTGGTTCAGACTGTCACATGTATGTTGTCTCAAGTTCATCAAGACGAATGTTTGACAAATGCTGATGCCACCTTGTCTAGGTTGAGGAGTGGTTGGGGTCCAGTAAGTTCTTGACAGAGGTAACAACCGGAAGATATGAATCTAAGACAGCAACAGGCGCCTTACCCAGTCTGCGTCGGTCACGAGATCGTCGGCAAGGCCGTGCGTGTGGGCAAGAAAGCAGAGAAGGGCATCAAGGTCGGCGACCGAGTTGGTGTTGGTGCTCAGGCCGACAGCTGCAGGAAGCCAGACTGCTACGAGTGCTCCCACGGAAAGGAGAACTACTGCAGCAAGGCCGTGCACACCTTCGGAGGCACCTATCCCGACGGCTCATCGTCATACGGTGGGTACGCAAACTACCACCGCGCGCCGTCACACTTCGTCTTCAAGATCCCCGAGAACATCGACAGCAAGGACGCTGCGCCCATGCTGTGCGGTGGCGTCACAACCTATGCACCATTGAGGAACAATGGCTGCGGTCCCGGCAAGACAGTCGGCATCATTGGTCTTGGAGGACTTGGCCACTTGTGAGTTTTCCCCCGGAAACCGATGAACGCTGAAAGCAATCCGACACTGACAAACGCTTCCTTCTAGTGGTGTCCTCTTCGCCAAGGCCCTCGGTGCAGACAGAGTCGTGGCGATCTCGCGCCGCAACGACAAGCGCGAGGATGCGCTCAAGCTTGGTGCGGACGAGTACGTTGCGACAGCCGATGATCCCGAGTGGGCGAACAAGCACGCCGGGTCGCTCGACCTGATTCTGTCGACCGTGTCGAACCACAACATGCCGCTGGGCGACTACCTGAAGCTGCTGAGGATGGAGGGCACCTTCGTCCAGCTCGGCGCTCCCGAGGACAAGCTGCCCGACATCAACGCCTTCGCGTTCATCATGAAGGGCATCTCGCTAAAGGGCTCCCTGATCGGCCCACCCGCCCAGATCGAGGAGATGCTGGAGCTGGTGTCGAAGAAGAACATCAAGCCTTGGATCAACACCTACCCCATGAAGGAGGCCAACAAGGCCATCCTCGACTTCGACAAGGGATTGCCAAGATACAGATTTGTTCTTGTCAACGAAGAGAATCTGGCAAAGATCTAAAGCGAATCTTTGTCGTTGTTGTTGTTGTTGTTGTTGTGGAGCGTTTGGCAGTTGTATATGAAGGGATATGATCGACGTGGGAAGGTGGGGGTGGGTGCTCGGATGTACGCGTGACAAAGTACGGGACCTTGTGTATTGTTGAATGTATGTAAAATGGAGACGAGAAATGATAATGAAAGTGACGATGGACAAGGCAAATGTATCCACGGTAATCAAGTTGTGTAGCAAGTCACGACAAGTATTTCAGGTGGCTAAGAAACCCTCATTGTTGATATGCTCAAGTAGTTGGTGGCTTCATCCAGAAGGCATTCATTTGCCGCTCGTCACTTTCACAAACAGCCGAGCTATGCAAGGCTCGCAAACATGAATACAGGAGATTTTCACCAATAGATTGCCGGAAGCTACAAAGACCAATGCCAGAGACGAGGGAGACGGCTGGAGCCAGAGCGTTAGCCATGTAATGTTGGAACCAGGATATGCAAATGTCACTCTTGATGACAGAAATGGTGAACAAGATCAGGCTTACTTACCTATCATGGACTATGATCATCGACTCGCAAAATGTAACCTTGGTGCTACACGGCTGCGACTATCAAGTCCAGGACGGCAGCTAACTTTTGTGAAGCCAGAGCTCTAATCGTATATCAAGTGACACTGGCAATTTGGAAATGACAGAGATGCAGCCTCAGCCTCATGGGGTTTCTAGAGATAGTCCGTATACATCATTGGGCTGCCACATGCCAGCCTCTCTCTCTCGGGTATATAGCTACCTAGACTCTACCCACCCTTTAAATGAATTCGTAGCCTGGCAAATAATTCTGACTGTGACATGGCGCCAAAACGCAAGGAATTCGAATGGTTCCTGGCGAGTCATGGGATTGTGGACCCTAATTTCTGGTAGAACTCAGATTCCCTTGACCCTACGCTATCGGAGGGCCATCCTGGGACGTGGCGATTTCGGTCGTTGCCTCGCCGTTCACGTCCTCTTGTTCTCGCTCTGTGGCTCCAGCCTCCTTCTCCTCCTCGACCCTCTCCGACATTTCAACGTCCTGTTGATCGCCATTCGGAGAAGGCCCTCGCGAAGCCTCTGCAGCAGGGGGCGACCTCGAGGGTGTACGTTGTTGTACGTTGGAGGCAGGTTCCTGTGCAGGAGCAGCTGAGGCAGCCCTTGCTTGCACCTCAGAGTCTGCAATATCCGCCGCTTCTACTGTATCTGTTGGAGCAGCCTTGCTGTCACCGTTGTCAATCTCCATATCGTCAGCAGTGTTGCCGTTTTGAGATGCAACGCTTGCAGCTTCGCTCTTTTCACCCTTTGGCTTCGCAGCTTCTGCAGCAGGAGATAATGCTGGAGACTTCGACTCAGCCTTTCGTTGGATGATTTCCTCTCCGATCTCCGCATTAGCTTCTGCCACTTCAGTAGCAGGGTCCACCTGCATGCTATCCTGGGCATCGCCGTCCTGGGCATCACCATTCAAACTTCGAGCGTCGTCTGCCATGGGGGTATTGGCGCCCGAATTCACACGGGGGGCATACGGGTTGATGTGATCCATGATCCCGGGTCGTTTCCTCAGTGCTTTTGACCCGTTGATTTGCTCCAGGATCTGCTCGTCATCGCTCTCGTACAGTTCATCCTGCCGCACGGTCTCTTTGTCCTTTTGCCTTTGTGTCTTTCTGACGTCTTTGCTGGCTTCGAGATCGGCCTCTTCGTCATCTAACCTGGCTTCTTCTTCGTCTAAACTCTCGTCCATTCCCAGCGGATTTCTCGGCACTTCTTGCAACTGAACGCTTGGTTTTGTCTGGGCTCGCCTGAGGTTCTCGAGCACTCCCTGCTTTATGCGTTCCAGGTACTCAGGACTATTTGCATTCTCCATATTGCTTGGTTTCACATCGAGCTCGAAATCTGGCGAATAATATTCGTAGTAGTCCGTGAAGGGAAGGTCGGGAGTCATCTCGACACCGACCAATTGACCAGTTTCATACGCCCATGTCCTGGCAACATTACGCATCGTGTATCCACCGCCGCCCAAGATCAGGGTTGGAAGATTGAAGGATTTGACGAAGTTGACGCAGTTGGCATGACCACGCATGCTGAGGTTGAAACATCCGAGCCGATCGCCGCTGAGACTGTCTCCGCCGCACTGGAGTACTACTGCTGTTGGCGCATAGTTGTCCATGACACCCTTAATGACTGGTTCAAAGACGCCTTTATAGCTGGAGTCGTCGATACCGTCGCGTAGAGGGAAGTTGATGGCATAGTATTTGCCATTCGCAACACCGATATCGCGCAACTCGCCCGTACCAGGGAAGTATTCTCCATACTTGTGGAATGAGACAGTCATGACTCGATCGGTGCTGTAGAATGCCTCTTCAACACCATCTCCATGGTGGACATCGATATCGATGTAGAGGACTCGTGGGTGGAATCGCAGGAGCTCTATAATGCCGAGAACGATGTCTGTGAAGGAAATCAGTAGGTTACTTCTCTCGAGTCGCCATCTTCTACTGACCATTGATATAGCAGAATCCGGATGCCTCGCTCTTCTTCGCGTGGTGCAATCCACCGGCCCAATTGACAGCAACATCGCACTTGCCGCGATTCAACCGAGCTGCGCCTTCCATGCTGCCACCAGCACTGATACCGCAGAACTCGAATAACCCGTCGAATACAGGGCAATCGTCTCCAACATTGTACTTTCCCTGCTCCTTAGCAAAGCCGTCCATGTTGTCTGGCGTCACTCTCTGCAGGAAATCCACATATTCATCGGTGTGGAACTGGGTCATCTCGTATTTTGAAGCCGGTTTGGCTCGGTAGATCTCGAGATGCTTGTAAAGTCCATAATTCATAATCAGGGAGTGGGCCATGCGAATTCTGTGAGGCTTCATGGGATGGCCGGCGTTGTAGGCATAGTTGCCCACGTCGCTGTCATAGAAGTAGGCCACTTTCTTGGGCTGTGATGAGATGGCGTTGATGCCCTGACCCACGCCGTCAATTGGGGCATACTGGCCGGCAGAATTGGCCATGACGGCGGCAGTATGGGAGCCGTAACGAGACGGCGCGAGTTATCGATCCAGAACCCGAGGGCTTGACAGTGAGATATAATTCGTCAGGGTCTGGTGAGTTTACGTGTGAGCGCTGTTACGATGCTCGATTAGTTGTAGTTGTAAGAAATGCGCATCCGTTGGTGAAGGAGAAGTAATGTAGATAAATATGGCCTCGAGTCGCGGGACATCCTCACATGAATGGAATAAAGCGTCGCGGCTGGGAGCTTGCGGCAGAAACGCAGGTCGAACAAGCGCTAGTTCCTTCTGGAAAGGCGGTGAGGTATCATTACACCACTTTAGAGTTGCCCGGATCAATGTATCAAAGCTCCGGTGGCTTCGTTATGCTTGTTGCCTCATTACTTCGACATCACCGTCTTACCTTCTTCAAACGCGCCCCGAGCCATTATCCATTTCTCGCATTCACGGTCATCATCTCAACACAAGTACATCGTCCAGCCAGAGACCACCAATACAGACCGGCTTCCCGACGTAACGACAGCAGCAACAACCTCACGTGGTGCCGTTTGGAGCGCTTACTGATTCATAACTTGGGATTCCTTTCTCGACTCGCCAATCAACATGGACAGGTTATCGCGGATGTTGCAAGCCGCCCAAGGCATGGGCGGCGGCGGAGGACCTCAACAGGTAGGGTCTAATCCCTCTCCCTTGCCCAGTCACGAGGACCGCAAGCAGCGTACAAACTGTCTGGATGAACCACTGCCATATCAACGACCGACGAGGGGGAACGGCAGAAGGGCATTAAGAGACGGGCTCTCATGGTGGAATTGAATGTTTGAAGGCATCTAATGTAGGAGAGCATTCAATGATGACTTCGTGTGATGATACTTTCGCTATGGCGCCGCTGGATGATGCTATCTCTGCAAGGATTCGACTAATTGAAGGATAACAGGATACCACCGTTGTTGATAACGCCGAGACGGTCTACATCTCCTCACTTGCACTTTTGAAGATGTTGCGACACGGAAGAGCTGGTGTACCGATGGAAGTCATGGGTCTGATGCTGGGCGAGTTCGTGGATGACTACACGGTACGGGTGGTGGATGTTTTCGCAATGCCACAGTCTGGAACTGGTGTTTCAGTAGAAGCAGTGGACCCTGTTTTCCAGACCAAGATGATGGATATGCTACGGCAGACTGGGAGGTGAGTTTGACCTGACGGATACCGACCGACCGCCCAAGAGTTTAAGGACTGACACACTACTTACTACAGACCAGAGACAGTGGTTGGATGGTATCACTCGCATCCAGGATTTGGATGCTGGCTGTCAAGTGTGGACATCAACACACAACAATCATTCGAGCAGTTGACACCTCGAGCGGTGGCGGTGGTGATTGACCCGATCCAGTCGGTCAAGGGCAAAGTCGTGATCGATGCATTCCGCCTCATCAACCCACAGACGCTCATGCTCGGGCAGGAGCCTCGCCAGACAACGTCGAACTTGGGGCACCTCAACAAGCCGTCGATCCAAGCGCTCATCCACGGGCTGAACCGGCACTACTACAGCATAGGGATCGGGTACAGGAAATCAGGGCTGGAAGAGGGCATGCTGATGAACTTGCACAAGACGGTGTGGACGGAGGCGCTGACGATGCCGGATTTCGCATCGGAAGGGAAGAAGAACCAGGCCAACCTCGACAAGCTGGTCAGCCTGGCGGAAGGGTACGACAAGCGGGTGAAGGAGGAAAGCGAGTTGACCAAGGAGCAGCTGCGCACGCGCTACGTCGGCAAGGTCGACCCCAAGAAGCACATCGAGACCGTCGGCCAGGAGCTGATCGAGGACAACATCGTCAGCGTCAGCAGGCAGATGATCGACAAGGAGGCCAGCGTGCCCGGCGCACGTGACACCGAGCCCAACGGCAACGCAAAGGCCAACGGCGCCGACGAGATGGCCGTCGATGCTGATGAGGAGTTGTAATTTCCCCCCCATATGCTCCCGTCAATTCCACCATCCCAAGCACCGGTCCCTTCCTAGCCGAGGGCGCGTGGTAAATAATCTCACGATTCACGGAATGAGATAGCTGCGAATGTAGAATCACTTCCCCCCACGGTCACAAATCCCCATATCATGCGACGTTTCCTCACCAAACCCAGGCCGCGTCATTTTCCACACACCCTCTTCGCCTCGCGTGCTTATCTTCTCCCACACCGTAGTGCAACATTCGCACTCAAATATCGGTTTTGGGAGATGCAGCAAGGGCGTCTCTCTGTTAGCGACCGTAAGATCTAAATGCAAGCACGACCTAAAACAAACTAAAGGTTGCAGATCAGAGAAAGCCAGATGCACGCTTAGTTAGGTGTTTTTAGATGGACCAGCATGTCATTTCTACACAAGTGAATAGAGAGTGGTAAGAGGAGAAAAGTAGCCAGGTTCCAGGTCGTGAGAAGTCGATACGTCCCCATCATCTATATAGTTCGCAAATATTAACTACGTTATACATATTACCGTAGCGAGAAGTGAGGGAGGGAACCCAGCTTGGACTGTACCAGCGCCCAGTCTGTTCATTTAGCTCTCCCAACCGATCGGGCGTCCTGATATAACATTGCCCGTCGCCCATCGCTCTCGCGTGTTCATCCGTGGACGCATGCGTACGTACGCAGGGATTATTATATACAGCGGCGGCATCTAGCTCTCGATCACCGCCTCTCGCTCTTCCAGTCAGAACCCTTGAGGCTGCCCAGTATCGACATGAGTGGGAGCGGAAGGGTTGCCGAAAGTGCCGGTATTAAAACAGAAAAAAAGGCATCGATCTCTCATTCGCTTGACTCGTGTTGCATGGTGCAAAAGCCGCCAGGTGCTTCCACCACGAAGCCATGGCCAAAGAGGGCAAAGATCAAAGAGCACAGTGAAATGCCAGCAAACCGAAGAACACATTTGGTATATGTAAGGAGAAATGCTCGCCTGACGCCTCGCTTGAAGAAGAAATATATCAAAAGGAGCACATGGGGGTCTGTGTGGATTCCAGATGCTGATGCTAGCCGAAGTGGCTCAATGCCAAGGATCATTGCTTTGATAGCAGGCAAGAATTTGTCTTGGCTTGTGCTTTGTTGGAAACGCGACTCAGTGCCATGGCATGGATGAATCTCGTTCGCCAGATGAACCCAGTCCCAAGGACCGTCTGGGATCAATGGGCGGCCGGTGGGTAAAGAGCACCGGCTGCTGATGTCGTATGCAGTTTACGCCTTCCCAATGCTGAAGATCGTCATTCATGAGGCCGTCGTGGTTGATCGATGATGTATCATGCTTTTTGGCTGTTAGGAATTGGAAGCAGAAATCCTTGATAGCCCATCTAGCCGAGCGAGTAGATTTCTTCCAGGATTCTCCAAACTGCAGGGAGGTCTTTCTTCTATGTAGTGCTGCTGACGCTGTTGTCGACATCAGGGACGACCTGGATAGTGCTTGCGGTTGGGGGAGGGACGACAATCGCCACGATCTTCGCACCTGAATGAGGAATCAGCATGCTTGGTCGATAGGTGAAGCACGTGCATGGCACTGGAAATGATACTCACCGGAGAGGGACCCATTCCCTGAGCTCCGGGTCAAATTTGTGGTGTTCGAACTCGGTCTTTGTGATGGCCTTATGCCCGTATTCCTCCTCAATGAGCTCGGCATAGGCGTAAGGAATCTTGACTGGTACGCCCTCGAAGGTGCTCTCTCGGAGAGGGAAAATGTCGTCGTACATGTAGTGATGCTTGTCCTTGCACATCATCGCACCCTCGATGCCCTCGGCACGGGCTGTCTCGTTGACGCGCAGAGTTGTGATGTCGATGAAGAGGCCGCTCGATGTGTCGACCCAGCGGCCGTCAATGACATTGTCCTTGTCGTTTATGCTCGCATTCGTCCACCTCGGGTTAATCTCCAACATGTAGTCCCTGCCACCAGGCACGCCGGGAACCTTGTAATGGTGAACGGTCATGTTGTAATACTTTGCCAGGTGCTCCATGCTCTTCTCCGATACCATAACGTCGGCATCCGAGTCCCAAGGCATGACCTTGCGATTCCAATACCAACCGATCAGAGTGCCATGCATGATCCACGTCTCGGCCCCAATATCGTTCATGACGCCGAGATATGTCTGTATCAGAGGCCGCAGGTGTTCGAGCTTCTCCTTGTATAGCAGCGGCTTCGAAGCGAAGCGGCCATCGTAATGAGGGTGGAAGGTGGCCTCGTGGAAGTATTTGTCGGGAGACTTTGGATCAACTCCGCTGTAGTCTCTGTGCTGATCGCTCTGGATCCGCACGCTGGCCCAGTCGGCCATTGGTCGCGCAAGACATGGCTGCAAGGAAGCGAAGCAGGCCGCCAGTAAGGCAAATGGGAGGCGCATATTTATCTTCCAGCAGCGGCGGCAGAAGCAATTTGGGTGGTGTAGCGTGGCAGGAGCATGGAGGTTGTTGATACCTTTCGTCAAGTTCGTTGCGTAGAGAGCGTTGATGGTATACAGCAGGCGGATAGGCGGATATGATAGGATAGGATAGGGTACCTAGGTACGGTGGTCAAGAGGGAGATAGAGGGCCGGACGGATGGCCCATGCCTCAATTTAATGTCGAAGGATATAAAGCAGACAACCTCCGCTCCGAGCACGGGGGATGCGAGAGGAGGCTAGCAGATAAGTCGGCAGGAATGATGGGGGAACGACGCGGCCGGTTCTGGGCAGATGCAATGCAAAGCACAGGAAGGAGGCGGAGGAGGATGCGGATTGGCGTGGCGTGGCGTGAACGGGTCGCAGACAAGGATTGGGTGCAGGTGGAAAGATGGTCGGGCGGCGCCAGCGAGCGGCGATTGAGGGATGCGCTTCTCCAAGTGGAGATGAGGCACACGACAGCTCTCGGAGCCAAGAGCCCAGCAGGCGATCACCTACGCAATGCCGCCTTTTGGGGGAGCCTCTTGGCCTTACCGCTGACCTACCGGTATCTCTCTGCTGAGATTGCGATGTACTGCTTTGCCGATCCTCACGCGACACCTGGTCAGTGTCCCGTATTACCTTACTGGCATACTGGGCGAGGCTGACAGCGTGAAGACGGCCAGGATTTCGACTGCGCCTGTGAAGCCGAAGTGGCGGATCAACCACGGGAATGGGCGGCACATTGCAGCATGTTGTGGGCGCTATTGTCTCCTATGGCCAGGACAGAATTGCACGTACCCACTCTTCCTACATCTGCCCAGCATCGCAGCGCATAATGGAGATGCTATTGCCTATACCGTCGGTAATTACATGCACGATGCTACTAGTATGGCCAAATCGCAGGCCAAACCCACTACTGTACTGTACAGTACAGTACACGTCAACCGTTGGCGCCCGGCCTGCTGCGCCGAGAGATGTGCATGCGACCTTTGCTGGATGAATGAAACAGTGACCGGCAAACATACAAGAACACAGCGGCAGGCTGACTTCTTGGCTCTGTGTGCCAGTATGTATACTGTGCAGGCTTTTCAACCATCTGAAACCACCAAAAGGGAACTATGTCCCGACTATGCAGCCATCATCCATGTCCGAAACTAACCGCCACGTCCATGCGCCACAAGAGATTGATGAATGAAAGCTTGCAGATAATCTCATTCCAAGGTTTTCTAGCCTCTGGTAGGCTACGCAATCATGTAGTTACTGGTGTGCGTAGAGGTGTGTCTACGTACAGCTTCCCAATTCGAAAGCCGAAATTTCCATCCTGAGCAGATACCTGTACACATGCTCAGCATCTCCCCTGGTCTCTGGTCTCTGCTGCGGATGCGGCGATGCTCTGGGCAAAAAGAGAACAGCCAGCCCCAACAACATGCCCTACTGTACCCAGCACAGAGACAGACCCTGGATAGGAGGCGGAGACGGCCCCTGCATGCACGTCCCAATCAATCCATCAATCCATCACAGATCGATGGGTCTCGTGGGGCTACGTCAGCTTCTATCACGTGCGCGTCACGGGCAGCCCACGAGCGATAAAGTCGGGCTTATTCGGGCGGCCGGTCCAGCCCACCGCGACTAATGGCCACGCAAGCAAGCCAAGCTTTCCTTGGTACGCCTTAATGCGATCAAGCTTCCTTCGGCGTGGCTTCCAGCCTTGGCTTCTTCTGGTGTGTGAATCCCCAACTGGGCTAGCCTTTAATTTCTCTACCACAATTGCCTCACAGATAGCCTCCCTCTGCCCATGTTGTTGTGCGCTTCGCAAGATGCGTGATGGCTTCCATTCCCGGTAGAAGTGCCAGCAATAGGGCTAGAGCTCGTCCGTTATAATTGATATCCGGCTTTTACTGTATGATAGCCTGGTCTAGACCATGCACTACACCCCATCAGCCGTCGAACATTCCCCAACAGCAGTTAACCGCCTTTCATCCTGGTCCCGCATGCCCTTCCGCATTGAGACAGATCTCCTACCAGCTTTGTTCTGCCATATCTAAGGGCAGCCAGCTGCGAGCACTATCGTGAATCTAGCCAGTGAAGGGCTGCGCTGAGGTGAACCCTTGTCTAGGGTTTTGTAGTCGCATGCTCGCGAAACGCACCGTTGCAGGCTACCTATCTGTTGAGAGGCGACAGCACCTCCCCATCTGCAGGTGTGCGTACGTCACCACTCTAGGTTCAGTGGACACTAGAGCCTCAAGCTCCTTAGACGATGGCATTTCATTTCTCTTCACCATCATCCAGAGGCAATGTTGACGTCCTCTCTCAAAAGCTTCTACCAACTCCGTGCAAGACGTATGCAAGCCAATATTCCCTCTGGGTTGTGATGACTACGAAACATCGTTTATAATAAGCACAATCAAATTCTGCACAACACACGAAAGCAGCGAGCAAACGTCAACTTGACAAAGGTAAATGGAAAGAGGGTATAATTCTAGTTCTTCTAAGCAACCTACTTGAACAAGCAGGACAAAGCTGTCTACAATCGCATTGCCTTTGTTCTCTTTGTAAAGATTCCACTTGAATCCTTCACTTCATCACATGTCAAACGTTAATCTCATTCGTCTCATTCAGGTGACACCATCCCTCTAGCACTCATATTCGCCGTTGACGAGCTTGTTGCAGTCGGTGCTGACGCCCTCGGTGGAGGAGCTAGCATTGGCGCCTGGCTGGGCGAAAGAGGTGATGGGGCAGTTGAACGACGAGAACAGAGGGCTGACGGCGCCGTTCAGGAAACCCTGGACCACCTCGTACGAGTCGACGAGAGCTGGAGCCAGGAAGCCGGGAGCCTCATCGAAGAGGGCGGTGGCGAGGAAGCAGGTCGCCGAGCTGGGGGTGACCTCAGACAGGTCCATGCCGAGAGGCACGAAGTTGTTCAAGCCCTGGTTCTGGCCCGGAACGGTAAGCTCGGAGCTGGAGGCGAGCAGAGTGGCGATGTCGAGGCCCGTAGCCTCGAGGCTGTAGGCGGTCGAGCGGCGGAACCAGTTCTCCGGGAAGGTCTCGTTCAGGTAGAAGGGAGCGACGTTCTGGTAGTCGGCGAGAGTCTCGTGAGTACCGTTTGGCAGAGCGCGGAAGATAAACACTCGCTCGGCGGTGGAGACGGCCAACCAGCGCACACCGGCGTTGAACTCTGGGTTGGTATCTTTGGCTTCGTTGTACAGGAGCACACGCTCCTCAGCGAAAGCATCGTTGCCAAACTCGCCGCCGTGCTTCTCGGTGATGTTGACGAGACGCTCCCAGCGGTCGAGGCGGAAGTCGGCCTGGTTGCCTATGATGGAGGTCAGTATGTCGTTCGCTAGTATGTGAGACAGGGCGGCTGTCGATCGTGACTTACCGAAGTAGGCATCCTCACGGGAGATGGAGTTGTCAATCTCGAAAAAGCCGTGCTTGCTGATTCCGAGAGATGGGCCGAGGGTGTTTGGAACTCTGTCGTCGGCTCCACCGATACTGTACTTGCCGCTGACGAGATCACCACCGGACAGCAGGCCCAGCGCAGAGAGGAAGATGCAAGTGTCGTATCCGAACCCGAGCGTGATCTGGCAAGCATTGGCAGCCTCGGCGAAGGTGGTAATACCGGAACGGTCGATGTAGGCGTGATTGGCCATGGTGTTCAAGGTCGGGCACATCCCACGTACGTCAGTCGGGCCAGGGTACTGGAACTGGTGGTCTGGGTCATCGCCAGGGATCAACTTCAGGCTGAACTCTTGAGGACTGTTTTGGTTGCACACTTCGATCAGCATCTGGAAGAAATTGCCATCTGAGGATTTTGCAATGCTTGGTTCGGTCACTTACACTGGAACATCAAGGTCCTTCAGGATTCCGCTGAACGGCTGCAAGACACCGTTCAAGAGACCACCGCCGAGAATGAGTTCACCCAGGTCCAACTGCCTCTTGTAGAAGTGGGCCTGTCTGGCGTACTCTGCGTCTCTCTTGGCCTTGGTGACGGCCGGCATGTTAGTCTCGCCAGATGCGCGAGCTTGGTAGAAGTTCTCGGCTTCGGCTTCAGAGAGCATGCCTCTCTCGGCCATGTCGCCGTAAGGACATGGGCTTGCGGTGATCGACCCTGCAAGGGCAATCAAAGGAAGGGTCTTCAATGCGGACAACATCTTTGAGGCAAATCGAGTGCAGTTGGTGTTGTCTATGAGGGTGATGCTTCTGATGATGATGATGAGGATAAAACCAAGACCAATTGCTGAGGTGTCAACCATTCTTATACACCCTGGACTTTCTCTTCGTGACAATGCCAGACAATGACTTGATCCATCATCTCCGTGTCCCCGGAGATGTGATCACAGCGAGTCTGCAGATCTTCTCAGAGGCCACCAATCCCAATTCAGGGACTGACGATATTCAGAGATTGTGATTTCAGAACAAAACATGAGTCGTCAAATGCTTCACTCGACTTACCATGTTCTCCGGAAATACAACTTTCTCAAGACCTTAGGGCAGCCACAAGATTTGAATACATTGATTAAAGAGGGACATTGGTGGATAGACCCATCAGTTGAGAAGGGCACAAAAGTCGTTTCTCCGGGACCCTTCGCGGTGTGTACTGTGATGGAACGCCAGTCTACGACGTGAACGTGAGTCTAGCTATGCTCTCAAAGGGTTAGGATGATCGGCACTGCATGCTAACATGATAAATCATGGACACATGAGTGGACGACAGAGTGGACGACAGATTCAAGATCCACCAGGCACTGCGAATGGCAGGCAGCGACACCGAGCCTAGGAGATCATCTTCTTCGGCATGGCGACATTCAAAATGTCTCAACGATAGAGGGGTCAACTTGTCCTTATCGCTGAAGAGAGAGGTTAGGGGCAAAGTCATGGCAAACAGCGTCCCACCTCTTGACCAGCTTGTCGAGAGATAAGGCTTACCGTCACAGTGTGCCAAACGAGCACCGCTTAACGCCCTAAAAGCGACGATCGCAATGGGCAACAGATGGCGGGGGTGATCCTGGACGAACCCGACTTGAAGTGCGGATCCATCGCCTGGTCTGCAGTGGTCATGTCTGAAGAATCACAGGGAATCGAATCACATTGAACGAAGTCACGATTCGTGAATGTTGTATTGCAAACTTTGATGCAATTACGGCCTCTCTGGTGGATGTAGCATTTTGACGGAACAACCAGTCGATGTAATACATTGTGATGCCTTTCTCCAGGCCAACCTTCTCGATTCTCACTCGAAGGACAGTGGATTTGATGTGAAAAGGAATGAGACGTCCTGTGTCTGACCCGATGACCGACAACTGACGTCTTGGTAGGCAATGCAAGCGACTAGGATAGATGTCTCCACTGCGAGTAGAAAGCAGAAGGCAAAGGACCAAATCGGGAAAGAGGGCAGAAATAATGGGGAATGGCGGCTACTCGATTCGTCGTGAGCCATGCAGATACGCCAGGAACAGTTCTTGAGAGAGCTTCTCCGGAGACAGGACGTCGTCGATCTTGCAGCGTGCAGATAGGCTCTTGGGACTCGAAGAAATCAGGCATATCCTGTCGCCGATCAATCCCTCTATTTGCTAGTGTGCTGAGGTTGCAGTCGCGTATCTTCCTTTATCAGCGCGCTGCAGATAAGCAAGTCTACATCACACAAGAGCTGGCTGAGCCCTAAATTCAACGTCGGCTCTTTATGCCACGCATTTGTAGCCCTCGTCGCATTCAGGTAAGCATTGCTCACCGTAACGATAATCTTGGCAACATTGCCATTGAAGCCCTAATCGTGGAGATGGCCACGCTGCCGATTACCACATTTAGTACAGTGACTCGAAGCAATGAGGAGCAACATACATTATTCTTATTACTGCCGCACTGCAACAAGAGAATTTCATGCGGCGCGCATAACTGAAGATCTCCTTAGACATAATCCGCACTGCATACCGAGGGTCAGGGACATGCATACCCTACGGCCCATATGTAGGGCTGGGTGATGTGATGTGATATCGGGTTGCACAAGGTTCTGTCAGTCTCACTATTTCGGCAGATGGCTCGCTGTAATTCGGCTCTATCCTGATCATTTACGAGAGGCGCTCGCCAAATTTTGCCCTCGACTGAAGAGCGAGGTCGTTTAGTTCTACGGCGGACGCTTGTAGCTGAAAGCCATTTGAAGTCATTGCGTCTGCTGACATAATTGTGAGTAATGTCCCACATCCTGCGCTATGATAGACCGACCGTCCAGCTTCTTACACTTCTCCCCTGGACTGGGTCATGACTCCAAGAAACAAGAGACAACTACAACTTCCAATTCAATATCGCTTTCAAGATGTGTCGAGTTTGATGCTCGGTTACCAGTGGACTGGTCGTGTGTACAAGGATTGCCCCAGGCTCGTGCGACGTTTCACCCTGCAGCTGCTCTATTGATAGGTCCAGCGCCACGTTGGCCAATCAGAGCATTCACAGTGCCGACCACGCTACATGCTCGAAACGACTTCACCTCTGTTTTTGCTATCTCTGACTTCAACTTCACCTGCCGCCGTTCTTGGTGTTGCACTTTGAAAACTCGCTGACTCGACGAGTGTCGCATCCCGTTGAATAGACGCCGGACAATGAGCCATTGTGACACGGTGGGTCTGTTCAAGCGCTGAGGGGCATTCCATGCGCTGAGCCACAGGCGTATCATGCATATACCGGCCCTGCTCTCTGACAGCAGCACGGAGACAAGCCCATCACTCGACACACCCTAGCCGGCATTGTAAGTCTCAAGTGCCATGTCAAAGCGATATGAGGCTCTTGTCGGCCTCCATCCAGTGCCAGTAGGGGTCACTCGCTCCTCACCTAGCACGACATCTGGGCGTCTGGAGCACCGCTGTCTTGAACAGTGACCCACGTGTCTGCGACACCTGCCTATTGTGTGAGGCTTTGTAGGTGAATCCACTCTGCTACGGCCATTGTATTTCTATTAACAATGTCTTCCCTTCTTGTACCTATTCCACCTTCAAGCTATTGTCGTTTTCTGTCTCTCTGTTCATTGCATTGCTTTGCCTTTCGTTCGTGAGATTCGTTCTCCTCACACTCTTTCTTCAAACTGCGCTGGTCGTATCGTTTTTACGTTGTCTTGCATTCGAATCATCACCAACCAACCCCAACCAATTCTTACCATCATCTTTCGGCACACTGTTCTCACGGTATCCTCAACATCATCTCAAAAACTAAGCAAATCACGACTTGAAACAATCGCCGGCTCGATTGATATCCCAAGCAACTTGCAGGACTGGCCACCATGGTTGAGATTCTAACATATGTCGCCATCTTGGCGCTTTTTGGTACAAAAGCAATTGCACACACATGGATTGAGCAGATGCGGGTCATCGACTCAAACGGCTCTTATGCCGCCGAATACGGCTATCCTCGCGGATTTGTCGATCGTACAGTTCCGGGTTTCACGGACCTCCTAGACTTGTGGCAAGTGCCGAGTCCAGATGGAGGCCCAAATGAAGCTCCACCACGCGTGCGCCTAGATCAATCAGATCTTGCCTGCCACCCGGCTCAGAGGACGGCGAACTACAGCTCAGAATGGCCGCAGCTAAAGGTATCTCCGGGCGACTATGTGGCCATGAAGTATCAGGAGAATGGCCACGTCACCCAGCCCTGGACGAAGAAGGGAAAGCCTGCTGGCTCTGGCACTGCGCTCGTTTACGGAGCTTACGAACTTGGTGCAGACACGAAGATGGTCGATGTGCTGCAATGGACCGCCGACGGATCTGGCGGCAACAAGAAGGGCTGGCTCATGACGGCGCAGAACTTCGACGACGGCCGTTGCCATGAGATCAGCCTCTCGCCTGTGTCTATCTTCCGCCAGCAAGTCTATGCCAATCCTGTGGAGGGACAGCCAGGCACTCATATGCCGCAATGGTGCGAGACCGACCTCCAAATCCCGGCCCAAGTCAAGGGATCGTCACTCTCGGCAATCTGGGTCTGGCAGTGGAACACCGCAGAGGAATACGGCGGCCAGGAAGAATACTACACCACTTGTCTCGACTTCGACGTTGGAGCTGCCGATGCGCAAAGCGACGTCGCCGCCTCTGGTTCTTCATCAATACACACCCTCCCTCAGCAAGATCCACAGACAGCCGCCCCAACCAACTACAAGTCACGCACAGCGATAGAACCCACCGCCCAGCTCACAACGCAGAATGCCGTCAATCGTCAGCAAGCTACTGCTACCGGAACCGGCCAAGTGACCAGCGCCGCCACCCTGTGGACTATACCGTCTTCGCAGGTCACCGCGAGCGGAACCGTGTTCCAGCTGGACGCCATGGGCATGACTTTGAACGTCAACGGCCAAATGTCATATTACATCAACTGCCTGAATTCTGCCACTACTGGATCCGTTCCTGTTTGTCCAGGTACTTCAGGCGGCGCAGATGTACAGACTGCGGCACCGGTGGCAACGGACGCGACCACTGCATCGCCTGCACCACAACCCCCAGTGACGTCCACTTCAACACCATCGGCCACTTCACCAGCGGCGGTCTCTCAAGCGGCTGTGACTGACTCAGCCGCCTCGTGTATGGCCAGCACGGTAACGGTCACAGCTATGTACACAGTCACAGAGACTGTACAAAGCTCTCCAGCTGCTGCGTCGATGCCGGCCTCCACACCAGTTGGCCCATCGCAAAGCTCTGCAGCCCTTACCCCCATTCAGAGCTCTGCCGCCGCCGTCGACTCCACTATATCGACTACGATCACCGCGCCCTTAACCACGACGTCGACGCTCGCGACTACTCCTCCAACGAGTCCTACAATGATCGGTAGCCTCCCCGTCATCTCTCTTCCCAACTACATCAGCGCCAGCCCCGTCCCATCAAGCCAGCCGGTGGCGTATGTACAGGCAAACTTCAACGGGACCGTGATGGAGAACACCCACAAGCGCAAGGTCCGCCATGCAAGGGATTTCTACGGCTCAGACTAGGACATGCGGCTCAAACACACTTTCAATGGCTTGATATATGATACCCAGATAGAAGAAAGGAGGAGCGTTTCCATTGTTTTTTGCATAGGGCAGCATCTACGCGGGCGATATCTTTAAGGATTTTTTGGAAATACGACGACGACTGGCTGGCATTGCACGCCACGTCAACGTAAAGACGACGGATCGAAAGCACAAAATGTCAATTTACTCTAGTTTAGATCCGCGGAGAAGTGTAGATTCAATTCCAGATCTTCTCCATCTCGATGCTTTTTCTCTCCTGAGACGCTAGACTAAGTAGGAAGGCAGTTGTCATGCTTTAGGGTCCCTCGGTTGGGAAGATTTCCATAGATGTGCTCTCAAGTGCGATGATGCATCTTCATTTGCCACCGCCACCATTCACAAGTATTGGCAGCCCTCGCCGAATGTCGACACAGTAATCACACCTCCTCCAACCCAATTGCTACTCTGGCTTGTCTGGATACCCGACGACAATAAAGAGGAACAGATTGATATTAACTTGATCAACGGTGTCCGCCACAATCATCCTTACAAGAATACATATAATAATGAATACAAGTACAGCCACATATCATACACCCCAATCTCGAATCTAGATGCCAGCCAACCGCCGAATGGCCGTGTTCCTCAACACACGGCCATCGGTCTCGATGCCAACGCCCGCAGGCAGTGGTTTGCCATCGCCGAGGGCGAGGTCGACACAGACCTTGGCCAGGCCGTCGGTCGGGATGATCATGCTCCTACCGACGAGGGAGAAAACACGGCCCATGGCGCTGCTGGCGTAGTCCTTCCAGCCGGGCTGTCGCTGGGCCTCGTACTTGCCCAAGGGCGTGATGCCGCCGGGACGCATATTGTACACGCTCAGGGCGGCGGCGCCGCGCTCGCCAGTCTTCTCTGTCGCTTGCAGCGCCAGCAGCTCCCGCTCCGCTCGGCCCTTGACCCGGCCGAACATGAACGAGCTCTTGCTGTCGATGTCGGCGCCCTCGCCGGATAAGTAGACGAACTTGAAGGGCGTCTGTGTCTGTGAGTTGCTGTTGTCCTCGTTGCCGTCGAGCTTGGCGAAAGCCTTGGCCGCGGCCAGCGGGTAGTCCACGGTGATGCGGGCGTAGTCGTCCTCCTTCATGCCGTTGCTGCTGATGCCCTGCGCCCAGATGCAGCCGCTGGCGCCTCGCAGCCGCGCCAGCACGTCGGGAGGATAGCTGGCGAAGTCGTCGTGCAGAATCACCTGCGCCTTGGCCTGGCCATCTGCCATCTCGACCGGCCGCCGTGACAGCACGGAGACCTTGGACACCGCGGGCGAGTTGAGCGCGTGTCTGAGGATTGTTGAGCCGGCTGTGCCTGTGGCGCCGGTTATAATGATGTGCGCCATTTGGGTTGATATATGTGTTCGAATACGACCTGAAAAAGATATTGGCGTGAACAATGATGTTATTGAAAGGCAAGCGATGTATGAGAACGTGTTTTAGTTACGAGTATGCTACGACAGTATGTCTACAGCCTGTCATGGTGCTTTATCAATTCCGCTACAACCCAAATCGAAACTTGTGGAATATGGCGCAGCATGTTGCACCGGCCTTAGAGTGAATGAATACAGCCGTGTCCGGGCATGTGGCAGCCAGGAGGTTAGAGTAGATACTGGCTGTCAAAGTCCGGATGCTGCAGACCAATGGAGATATCCCTCCAAAACACCGCTGAATCCGGCGGGGGAGCGGCCGCGGTCTGCTTGGCGTGATCTGATTGGTGGAACGGAAACGGGAGCTAGCGGCTGGACCAAAATATGGACGTCGTCCAAAGATGGCCAGATTCTGCTGCCAAGAGGTCAACAGGTTTAGAAGCCATGAATTGGTCTTGGAGGCAACAAGTCCACTTCGAACATCGGACATGCAATAGATGCTTGTGATGCAAAATCATTCAAGAATTTCAAAAATCCAGTCGCCGTGTCATCAAAATCAATACTCGTTGCAGTACGATCGAAGGCATGTTGCCTGCGTGATAAGCATACTGGAAGGCGTACACTGAGGCCTCACATACTGAGCCACTTCACAGCGATCACTCATTCGGTAAGAGAAGAGATACCAATATTCAACACTAAACGACGCAAGAGGCACAGTCCGTCAATTTCGAAGTAGGCATGTAACCTGACCGCCATTGCATGTCTGCTCGAGGGAGAAACTCATTCCCTCGTTACGTTTGGTGTTCCGCATGATACATGCGATGCGCTGGCTAGTGTTGGATATTGTTTTGAGCATCAAACCACGGTAGGACACGATGCTTACCGCCAATCACTAACAACTTATAAAGGCATTGGCAATATACTATTGCGTCTTAGAAGAGTTGAGTAGGTATCAAATCAAAACACAGATCTCGTACACGATGAACCTGTATGGAACACGGCGGGTAGTCTAAAATCAAAAACAATCCGATTGTCCCGCATTAAGGGACCACAATCAATCCTTCCCTTTGTATCTTTTCTGCCAAACATGCGAACTTGGTATCGTCACGGTTGGTACAGATAGGACTAAACAACTGCTCGTTGGGCGTCAAGAGACAAACACACGCTCAGAAACCGTTCATACTACCTAGCAACGCTCAAGAGTCAGCAGGGCAATAGATGTGCCCAAGACAAATCACATGCGCCATGGCGTAGGTGGTGCGTAGCCTCTTTGACAGTGTTCGCGCACAGCAGAATCTGCGAGTGCTTTTCGTTCTTGTGGAGGTATCTTCCTCTGCGCCATGGGTCAAAGGTGGATGAGCAGCGTGGTAATCGTGCCATGGTGCCATGACGCCATAGACGTGCCAGCCCGTCATTGACACCCCGCCACTTTCGCATCCGCCGCACACGCTCACACACACACAAAGACAAAGACGGAAGCTTCACTCCATTGTACTCGGGTCTTTGTTGTTACCATTGCAATATTACCCCCCCTTGAGCGCCAGTCTTCACCCAGAGCCAGCTATCTCTATCAATTCACGACTCTTATGCGCACGCTCACGCTTGAATCTGATCCTACCAAGACAGTACGTCATCTCCAGATCCTCGGAGGCGACAGGGTTGTACCCAGCTTTGCCCCGGAGCTGCGCCTCGACCGGGTGTCTATCTGTCGATATCCGAAGGTTACAGGGTATTATGCTTCAGGGCTGAGTCCCTCCCAGTCATTCTGCCATTCCCTAGCTAATACCGGCCACTTCATCTGCCGGCCACCTCCGTACACTAGAGAGTACTTCGCTCAGGGTACAGAGCAAAAGCACATCCCACCCTTGACCGTCATCAGCCGGGCTTGAACGCTCGCTTGGGTGGAGAGACTGAGAGAGACGCCTTAAGGGATCGGTTGACCCCTCCCATCCCTACCCGGGACCCAGCATTACTAAAACGATGGAGGATGCTCTAGAACTGGCTGCCACTGGGGTCGACCACGTTGCAGATAAATACGGCGACCGCATTTACGACAACGCCTACTCTTCCTTGCCACGAACTCGAGGCCGCACATCTGGTCAGCAACAAGGCGCAGCCGCAACCACCACACCACCACCTCGTTCCGACCTTAGCGCCGGGGCAGCTAACAGAAGGCAACGCAACAGCCTCCCCTCGCCGGAACGCGACCGCACCACCTCTTCTTACATAACCCCTCAACCCCCGCTGCGAAGTCTGCGTGACGATAGTCTCGAGCGTGAAAGCCAGAGGAGCGCAAAGGTCATCAGAGAGTACGAGAGCGAAGTCGACGATCCCAAACGCAGACCAGACTCTCTATTCCGCCCTAAACCTGCTACCGACCAAAGGAGGGATTCTGCCAGAATGTCTAACGCCGATGGATATGGCCGCCCGCGGTCTCAGCCTCCTGGCACTCGATACTACGAGGATGACGGCTACGGTAGCGATTATGATGAACGCACTGGACAGAGAACGCGCGCTGGAGGCAAGGGCTACGCAACCTATGGGTATGAAGACAAGTATCGCGACATGGAGGTAGAACCTTACCGCGAGTACTACGAGACTGAGCGCTATCGTGGTGTACGTGTTCCAGCCAAGAAAGATACTCTAACAACTCAAAACGCTAACATTCTCACAGCCTTCTGGCCAGTTCCAACCATACCACGCTCGTGGCTCGAATGCGTCGGCCGCACTGGACCCACCGTCGCGAGGTGCAAGCCAAGGCCCAGGAACGGTAGCTCAATACTCTCGCAAGAGCCGCACCGAGGTCTCGAGACGCTCGCGATCGAAGTCCCGAGGCCGCCGCAGCTACTCGCGCTCTCGCTCTCGGTCACGGTCGCACTCTGGCATCCGCGGCAAGGTCGACGAGTGGTTCGATCCTACCGCCAAGGGCATTGGCATCGGTATCGCCGGCGCAGTAGTCGGTGGGCTGGCCGGGCGCGAATTCGGCGGCGAACGGCATCGCAAGAGGGACATGGTGATCGGTGCGCTGATCGGCGGCCTCGGTGCGAATGCGGCCGAGAACAAGTGGAACGACTACCGCCATCCCGAGGAGAGACGTCGCAGCAGGAGCAAGAAGGAGGTCTATGAGTACGAGGACGACTCCCGAAGGCCGCGGTCGAGCGTTCGCTAGGATCGCCTGCTTGACACTCTCGCCTACTCAATAGGACCACGGGACTGAAAAGAGCGAGCTCTGGCCGGTAATGAATCAAGAGTGGCCCTTGCATTGATCTAGTCCCTCGCCGCCAGGATTGCTTTTAACGCTTTTTTATGACTTCACTGGTGCGGCTTTGGGACATTGTAACGATTTTAAAGAGACATGATGAATGGCGGCTTCGTTTTAGGTCGTCTTATGAGCACATGAATGAACATTCTTGGCCGATCTTCCTCGGTGTTGGATGTTGACGTGATCCCACTTCGATGAGTAGATATGTTTGTCCGTCGATTGAAAAATATCCTGCAATTCCTCGACGGAATACACGTCGGTACTCCCATATCTTGAGGCATGGCAAATACATCTCAAGACGAACGACAGACAGACCGATTTCCGCTATAAATGAAATGCTACTGTCTTTTACAGTAGTCAACTGCTCTCTGTGCGTTGCAGGTAAGAGCTCTCGACAAAGATGTCCCCTTTCCTTCGCCTGTACGTTCTGGGTATACATCCTAACCTACGAGACGAACGGCGCTCTCCCTACGCCTCGATGTGTTCCTTGAGCATCTATGCGCGAGCCATCGCTGCAATTTCATGAGCAGCTCGGCGACAGTCTAGAGGTACTGTAGCATCTTGGAAAGCTTACGTGTGTACTGCTGTAGCTGGCCTGAGCGGACGACACCATGGAGTCAACGTGGAGAGCCGACGACAATACACGTCGGTCATCTTCAAGGAAGTAGTAGCATTGCCCCAATGCGAGATCATGAGAGAAGGCAAGTGTCTATCATCAACATGCAACCCGGATCTTGCAGTGCCACCACTTCCGGGCCGGTGGAGGCTTGGGGCTGTGGCTGACATCAACGCCTTCAAAGGCTGTCGTGCATTCTTTCCCTCTCTAATGTCTAGATCGTCATATGTTATCGTTGCCAGGATTATGCGATACGTTCTCTCCTTGAGGTCTACATGTTGCCGTATGAGAGGTCAGGCCACATGTATTGCACGGCACTCAGCAAGGAATATAAACGCGCGGCAAGGTAGGTGTCAAACGAGCCAAGCGGGTACACGTCCGATGGATATTGCTCTGTTCGTATTTCCTTCCTCTCGATTGTAATGTACTGAAACTAGAGGAAGAAACCGAAACATTCAATACTTCAAAAACGCTGTCCTCTTATCAGTAATAGTAATGACTTGGAGTCCTTGCTGGCCCTATCAGCCTGTACCAGCCTGTGCCTCCCGTTCCATATCCTACACAGCAGCTATGACTGCGCCTAGATACGCACGTGAAACAATGTCAGTCACAAGACAACATCCCCCAGCTCTTTGGAACTCTGTTGCAGAACACCTGGACGATCTGCCTTAAAACCATCACCATATGTAGGGATTGGAACGAGGGTGCCAAAGCAGACAACGACCATGGTTCGAGGGCAAGAGCCTCTGATCGCCAACGATCGCCCGCCATCTGAAGCCAGCAACGATGCTGGTGCTGAAGAGGAGGATGCGCTGCTCACAGGACAGAGAACGAGACGGACACAAGAAGGGTGGAAGGTGAGATGGCGGGAGATTGGACTGTTCGTCTGGGCGCTCGCGGCCACTGCGGTGGTAGTCGTGCTCGCCGTCGTGTACCAACACTCACAGACTCAACACGACCCCAATGGCACTGGCCCGGACAAGATCAGCGGCAAGAGGAACCTCATCTTCATGGTATCCGATGGAATGGGCCCCACGAGTCTCTCGCTCACCAGAAGCTGGAGACAGTACGTTGAACACCTACCCTACAACGAAACCCTCATCCTCGATCAGCACCTCATCGGCCAGAGCAGGACCCGTAGCTCCTCCTCCCTCGTCACCGACTCTGCTGCTGGCGCAACTGCATTCTCATGTGGCCAGAAGAGCTACAACGGCGCGATTTCCGTAACGCCAGACTTCGAGCCTTGCGGTAGCGTCATGGAGGCGGCGCATCGTCTAGGCTACACCACCGGATTGGTGGTCACCACGCGTATCACCGATGCCACGCCTGCTGTTTTCGCCAGCCATGTTCGAAGGAGAGAGATGGAGGATGCGATTGCTCTGCAGCTGCTCGGTCTCGAGAACCCAGTGGGTCGGTCGGTGGATCTCATGTTTGGTGGTGGCAGGTGTCACTTCCTGCCCAACACGACGAGCGGAAGCTGTCGCGCCGATCAGGTTGACGCTATCTCTGAGGCTGTGGAGGTTGAGGGTTGGAACTACATCTCCACCCGTGAGGACTTTGACAAGCTCGGTTCGGATGTCGACTTGCCCTTGGCTGGTTTCTTTGCCGGTGGTGATATCCCATACGAAATCGATCGCCGATTCCAGGACGACACCTACCCTTCGCTGTCGGAGATGGCGAAGAAAGCTCTTCACGCTTTGGCAAAAGCCACGGAGGACAAGGAACAGGGATTCTTCATCATGATCGAAGGCAGTCGCATTGACCATGCTGGACACGGCAACGACCCGGCCGCCCAAGTGCACGAGGTCCGGGAGTACGACCACACCATTGCGGCCGTGCTGGACTTCATCAACGAGAGTTCTGTGCCTACAGTGATGGTCAGCACTTCCGACCACGAGACCGGTGGCCTAGCCGCTGCTCGCCAGCTGCACCCTGTGTACCCCCACTACCTCTGGCATCCCAGCGTATTGGCCAACGCAACCCATAGCGCGGGCTTCACCAGCCAACTGTACAATCACCACCTGAACGAAGCCTCACCTCCCGGCACACAAGACGAGCTCAAGGCATGGCTGCACAAGCTCAGCGTCGAAGGTCTGGGCATTGAGGATGCGTCGGTCGAAGAGCTGGATGCTCTGGTCGAGCACCCGGCCACCGCGAGCTACATTTTTGCCGAAATGATCTCCAGACGAGCACAGATCGGCTGGAGCACTCACGGCCACAGCGCTGCCGACGTGAACATCTACTCTAGCGACCCCAAACTCGCCAGCGCGCTCGTCGGCAACCATGAGAACACCGAGGTGGGAGCCTTCCTCCGCTCTTTCCTCGATCTAGACGATGAGGTCGAGAAAGTCACCAAGATACTGAAGGAGCACATGAAGATCGCCGGCGTCGAGAAAGGCAGCGACTGGCTCGGCAGCATCCCCAAAGCACACGAGAGGCTGGACGGCCAGGATCACTTGGACCATTATGAGCACTCGGACTATTACGCGGGAGACCACAGTACGAGGAGCGAGAGTGTCTGGCACCTACACTGAGGAAGAGGTCCACGGTTGGAAGTTATCGCCGAAGTTGCTAACCTGCACGGTCTCTGCAACTGGCATCTGTATTTCTATCTATTACACATCGCGTGTTGTGCTTTTAGCCAGTGACGGCAATGATATAGAGAAGTGGGGTTGTAGCAACGGACGAGGATGTGGTCCGTTGATATCTCTAGAGTCAAGAGATACACTTCTTTAGAAAGCGACACCTGCGCCGTTGGTGAGGTCAGTCGATTGCTCTTCTCACAAGTATCCAATTCATTATCAACACCTACAGCATGTCTCGTGTTCTCGGCCGTTTCAGTGTTCGTCAAATCATTATTGGAAAGTGCATCCTGGCCCAGTGGGTATGTTTGGCGTCATTGGGGCACCCATGGTGCTTAGTCGTGCTAAGCTCAATCATAGAGCGCTGACATGGTGCATGCCGTTATCTGTGCAGGGAGAAACCAGCGACATCATTGTCGCTGATTCAGAGCGGCTTCTGAGCGTATACGACCTTTCTGAAGCATGGAAAGAATTCTAGTGTCAGTTGATGAAGTTCTCCTGACCATGGTTGGAGAGAGGGGACAGAAATGATCTGTTGACGTACACTTCATGATAGGCGTGGATCTTGCGGTCTTTCAGCGCCCGGCGCAACTCTTTTAGCTCTTCCTGTACCTGCTGGTAGGTGTACTGTGATGAGAAAGGCGATTGTCAGCACAGCACGCTCGAGATTGACATGAGAAGCAGAGAGGAATCATCTCCACAACAAAGGATGTTGAGACGTAAACTCACCCCGAGGACTCTCGTATACAGAGCCATGGTCCAGCCCTCCATGCCGACCTCCCAGTTCAGCAGATTCCACCTGCCAATCTCCTTGTATTTTTTGTCGGAACTCCAGGGGCCGATGGGCCATCTGTAGCACCGTTCGACGACGGGATGGAAGCCGGCATTGGCGATCAGGCCAGCCATATCCTGGGCGATCTCGAAGGACTTGCCGGTGCTGTGGACGGTGCTGACCATGTTGGAGCCGAGCCTGGCGAGGGGGTGGTGGGGCGGGAGGGGCACGTCGCCGATGACCTTGGGCTGGGCGCTCCAGTCGACGTGCTCGATCCAGCCACCGGGGCGGATGTGGCGGAAGGCCTCGCGGTAGAGGGCGGGCCAGTCGGAGACGCTGCCGAACAGGCCGCGGATGTGCACCAGGTCGAAGTGGTCGTCCGGGTACAGCCAGGAGGCGCAGCAGTCGTCGATCTCGAAGTGGAAGTTGGACGGGTTGACCGCGCCCGCCGGCATCGGCGACAGGTCCGTGCCGGTCACCTCGCTGTCCGGGAACTTGTCTGCCATGTCCGTCGCCCAGATGCCAGTGCCCGTGCCGACGTCCAGGATGTGCTGCGGCGACGGCCCGATGGGCGCCAGGTATAGCCGATCGTCGAGCGTCAGCAGGCACAGGTGGTGGATGATGCCTTCGTGGTTGTTCTGTTGCACGTCGTTGGGTTGCCAGTACTCTCCGTCTCCTGGTTGGGTAACACGTCAGGAGGTCTGGTCTGTCAAGCGGCAATGGGATCATAAGTGAGTATCGGCGTTGACAGGGGATTTCGGCTTACGGTAGGCATGATATGTTCTCCCATTCTCCACTCGATACATAGTTGTTGTTGTTGCCAAGGTACGGCTACTGAAATGACAGTTAGCGATATGCATTCTACCTCATCGCATCTTGATCATAGCAATTTGCTCTAGGTTGAAACATCAAACTTACGATGTGTATGTCATTGAGTCGTCAAATTCTTCGTTGGTGTAGACATCGTCCTTGAGATTTCGTCAGTCATTATCGTCAAGTACACCCTGAATCCAAATGATGATCGGCTACCCGAGAACTTACAATTGGCAATGAGCCTGAATCCGACATAGCTCTGCAACCGAAAGTTCGGATTATAATGCCAGATCGACCGATGCAGTGTGACAATAAGGTAATCCGAATAAACGGACAGCCCAATTAAAGACGTCTTGGGCGACAAGGTAGATAACCAGGTAGTGGCAGGCCCAGCGTGAAGGCAACGAGTGAGAGCGAGAGTGATGGTCGTCCACGGGACCGGGAACCTTCGTGCTGGTAAAACAGGAACCTCAGTGGTGGTAAAAATTCCCAGGCGGATGGTTCGGGTCTGTCACTTGGGATGTGGGGTGGGAAGGATGGCTAAAATAGACAGGAGCCAAGCTGCTAGGCTGGGGACAAGGCAGGGCTTGGGATGGATGGAACGAGACCAGAATACACTGAGCTGGAAGGGGGAATGGGGCTGATAATGTAGCAAAACAAAGTGACCTGTTGTGACACTGGCTTCAGGTCACAGCTACCCAGCCCTAATCTGAACCTGGATGGCCGATTTGACGGGACAATGGAGAGAGGAGGCCAGGCCTGGGCCCCTGGTCGTGAGGGTTTTCCCGCCTACGAGCTGTTGATCACACAGTAACAAGCGTGACCTGTCCCGCACCGCCGAAGATGAGAAAGGATGAGGGCGGCGAGACGTAGCAAGATGATGCCTGCGCTCTCTCTTGCGTGGGCTGCGCTGCGCAGCGCAAGGATAGATCGCCCGCCTACCAATGGCGGGAGATGACCGGGGTGTGATCCCCGCTGCAACGCGGCGACTTTTTGTGATGCCCTTGCAGCGCGGTCGATGTGCTGTACTGTACTGCCCAGTGTCCAGATAAGAGGTCTGCGATTTGCTGCAAAGCTTTGGGGCGCGACTTGTGTGGGTATATGCGGGTACGAAACACGCTAATATGAGCGAAGAGCTGATTTGCGAGAGTGCTTAGTGCACAGCGGTCGGAACGGCGATGTTGATGACGACCTTTGCCGGCGTGGACATGGTACGGAACGATTGCTATGTCGTCTCGCTGTGCTGTGTGGCCGTGATGGGGTTCTATGGTCGAAATACCAGTGCGTGGGGAAAACAAGGGCGGGAGCAATGGGCAAGTGTGTGTAAGTATGAGGTGGACCGGGACAAGGGTATATATAAAGCAGCTACTACACGACGGATCGACGCCACCGACTGGAAAAAAAGGCAAGCAAAAGAAGTCGGAACGAATGCAGGAGAGAGATGAGGTGTTCTGCACTGTGCCCTCAACCTAGTATCATTGGAATGGGGAGGAGGGGAAAAAAACGCCTTTTCAGCGAACCAACACCCTCTTTCACTTCCGTGGATTGCTAGGGTCGTTCATGCTTGCTTCTGCGNTTTTTTGCTAGGAAATAGATGCCGTTGACATAAGGTAGTAATATCGTCGTCATCGCTGGCGGATCGTTCCTTTCGTACCGTGTCCAACCGTGGAAAGGGCCCCCAAAAGAAAAGGGTAATCCTCCAGGATTCGACGTTCGAGCGATCCGTGCCGTTAGTCAACCAAGTGGCCGTTGAACAACAACCTCAGCTCTTTGTTGTCAACACAACTGCTGTGCTCGACAGTGCAGCATTGCTGCAGGTGTCCCTCGACCCACTCATGCCGCCACATTCTCGAAGGTGGACGGACGTGGGCTCGATTTCCGAATTGGCGTCCTTCCGTCCCGTCTCATCTCAACTCGACTCATTCCCCCGCAGGAGGAACAAAGGCGTGATGATGGGACAGTCAATGCATTGCGTTAAACTTATGTACAGCACATCCCATCCTATGCTCCCTTTCCCTGTCACCGCTCTAATCCAACGCATTCAGGTAAAAGCTCACCCTGTTCCAATCCGAAAAACAAAACCAAGCACCCGATCAGGAAGCTGCGGTAGAGCTCAGTGATAAATGGCGCTGTCATGTCACCCCATACGAAGCCAGGATGCGTGCTCACGAACGTCCCACCTGCGCCTGATCTGCCATAGTGCATGAATGAGGCGATTCGTGCAGATTGGATACGTCTCTGCTCAATACTGTACAGCACACACACACAGCTTACAACCAAATGCAAAACGAAGGTGGGTTGGTAGTATGGCAGTGATACTGACATTGGTCTTGGCAAAAGACTGTTTGGTCCTGTCGAAACTGTACCTACAGACGAGAGATCTCGACATCTACAGTATACTACTGTACTGTACATCATGCCGATTGAGCAGGCAGATAAAGACTGGCAAACCTACCACTCGGTCGGGTAAGTAGCTGGGGATGGAGAACTTGGAAAAGTCCCCAGCCCACAGCCGGGCAGATCATTGTTTGTCGTCACTTTGTCGCTCGTCACTTGTTGTTGTCGCTGTCTGTCGCCGTAATGGGAACCCGGGCTGGTGGACTTTCCTTCCCGACGACAAGTCACGCTAATGCAACGCAAAGCGGCCTCCCCAAACACGCGGACGGGGCGGGATTGGAAGAGAAACTCGCGCACGCCTATGAAGGGGCGAGGCGGCACGGAAACCGTGCATGCGGCGCGCATACGTGCATGGTGCGCATACAATACATACGACACGACATGACACCGGACCTGGGCCCCATGCCTGGACTTGGGGGTCGTAGCTAGCTTACCTACCCGCCTACCATTGCTGGCCACCATATATGCACGCAAATCACCTCGTTGAGATAACAAAAAAGCTGCCCTTTGCTGGGATTGAACGACATTGCGGACGGCAAAGCGTCATCGCACCCGTCCCGTTCTGCCTACGCGAGATAGGATAGATATGGGAAGAAGAAGAAAAAAGTTGATAATCATAGGTCCGAAATTTCTCATCATTTTGTCACGGTCGGTCGCTCTCGTCGATCCGACCGCTACTGGGTTCATAGTACTCGTTCTTGTCGCTTTTGCACGGCTAAAGCATAGGAGTGGGCAAGGGCATAGGCCCGAGATCAACCCTTCATGCATGCCCGTCTGTCTGTCTGTCTGCCTGCCTGTCTATGGCTTCTTCGAGTTGCCTGCTCCACTCGGCGGATCCTCTTCAATCACGGGTGATGGCGATCGCACCAGGCCGCTCTTCAGTGCGTCTCGCATTGCACCAGGATCCGTGCCCGTGTCCTTGCCTATCACGGAGGCAAGCTGCGCCGAAGGAACCGCGCTACCCGGTGACAGGGGTAGGGCTGACTCGTCGACGGCACTCGACGACTCGCCAGCTGCTTTCGCATCCTGTCGTTGCTTCTGCAAAGCTAGGTCGTCCTCGTCACTACTTGACCGCCCATCTTCGCCTTCCCTGGGCCCACGAGGTACACTGCTGTCCATGCTTTCCCTCCTTAACCTGGCAGCTCTTTCTTGGAGAGCCTGTGCTTGTGCTGCTGCTTGATCTGCCCTCGCTTGCTTCTTCCACATGGCGTGGTATTTGCCTCTCTTGGTTAACAGTTCCGTGTGTGTGCCGGACTCGGCCACTTTGCCTTCTTGGAGTACCAAGATTTGGTCGGCCATGGTGATGGTGCTGAGTCTGTGTGCAATCACCAACATAGTCCTACCCTTTGCAAGCACGCGCAAGGCTTCCTGAATGTGCTCTTCGGTTTCTGTGTCAAGCGCTGCCGTCGCCTCATCAAGCAGGATGATCCTTGGATTCTTGATGATGGTACGGGCGATGGCCACACGTTGTTTCTCTCCACCCGACAGCCGCAATCCACGCTCACCCACTTTCGTGTTGTAACCATCTGGGAACCCCAGGATCTTGTCGTGGATGCTAGCTGCACGGCAAGCCTCGTACACCTCCTCATCCGTAGCGCTTTGCCTGGCATATTTCAGGTTGTACATCAGCGTCTCGTTGAACAGGACCGTATCCTGTGGCACAACACCGATGTGACGCCTGAGACTGTCGATTGTGACGCTCTCTGTGTCATGCCCGTCTACTTGGATATTACCAGACTCGACGTTATAGAACCTGAACAGCAGACGGAACACCGTCGACTTACCACCACCCGACTCGCCCACCAACGCTGTGGTCGTACCTGGTTTGCAGCGGAAACTCAGGCCCTGCAACGCTGGCTTGCGCTTGTCGTATGCAAAGTGCACATCGTTATATCGGATTTCTCCCTCGCACGACGGCAGCTCAGTCGCATCCGGTGAATCAACAACCGTCGGTTCCTCCTTGAACAACTCAAGCATCCTTTCGGAATTGATCATGTTGTTCTGGATCATCCTGTAGAAGGTTCCGAAGAAGTTCAACGGACCTTGCAGTTGCGTCATATACGTCAGAAGGACGACGAACTTGCCGACCTTGAGCTTGCCTGTTGTGACCTGATACGCGGCGATGAAACAGGCTATGATCAGACCGGCCATGAAAACCAAGTTCTGGATGGTGTTCATGAGGGCCAGAGAGAAGGTCACCGCCCATTCGGCCTTCTGATACTTCTTGACCGCCTCGCGATACCTGTTGAACTCATACGGCTCGGCGTTGAAGTATTTCACCGTCTCGTACGACATCATCGAATCGTTCTTCACCGCATCCTCCTCACGGCTCGCATTGGTTGCTTGGCGTCTGATGTCTGCACGCCAAGACGCCATCCTGATGGTGATATAAATGTACCAGAAGGTGACGACGGCTATGACAAGGGCGTAGTAGGCATCGAACGCGATCAAGAAATAACCGACGGCAACTGCAAGATCGACAAGCATCGGTAAGACATTAAAGGTGATGGACTCCAAGAAGGTATTAAGGGATGCTCCCTTGCCAANGGCAGACAGGACCTCGCCAGTCTTCTTTCCCAAGTGAAACTCAAGGCTGAGCTGATGGACATGCTCGAATGCGGCCACAGAAAGCTCTCTGTAAGAGTACTGTTCGATTGGGATCCACAGAATCTGGCGGGCCGCACCGAGCAGACCATTAGACCCCTGGAAGATCCTCCAGACAATATATAGCATGATCGCTCCCCAGGGCATCCTCACCGGCCCATCCCCTCCTGCAAGAATGTTGGTGATCTCACCAGCCTGGTAGGGCACGGCGATCTGCACCACTCGTTGCATCACCACAATGATGATGCAGAGGACGAAGTAGAGCTGCAAGCGGCGATCTTTGTGGGGCCAGATATAAGGCACAAAGATGCCATACGCTCGGATGTATTCCCACCAGCTTCTTGAAGGAGTCGTTGTCGGCTTCTCCCATCCAGCGGGTGCCTCTGGACCTGGGCGGTGTGGACCGTTTGGTTTCCCATTGGTCGCACCATACCCATTCACACCTCTGGCGGTTCCATTCTCGGTTGTCTGATCATTACTCTCGTTGAGAAGAGAGGTATTTTCCGCTTCACTGCCTTGCTCTTTCTTGGCCCTGTCCAGAACATACGCGAACAGGACATAGAACGCGACCAGGCTGCCGATGATGAAGATCCTGAGCAGATCGAGGATCACCTCTGTGATTTCCCATTCCGTCATGCCATATTTCAATTTTCCCAAGCCATCACGGACCTTCAAGTCCCTATGGCGACCGGTGTATACAACCATTGAGGCGGCAAAGAGCATGATCTCCATCAGCAACCCACCGCTCCAGGTCACGAGTTGGGCCCATGTAGGCGAAGGGGTGGTATCGTAGATGGTGATGACGAGTAGGGCGTAGAGCATGAACGAGCCAACAAGGTAGATCTATAGCAATTGGAGTCAGTTCTCTGCGTAGGAGGGTGAGGCTGCGGGAGTGCTGGCGATCAAGGTTTGCTGTCCTCACAGAGGCATTGCGATCTGGTCTAGCAACAAGCAAAGACGCTGCGAGAGCGTGGTGGGTATGGAGACTCACAACCGGTGCAACGCCACACCACCAACCCTCATTCCTGGCGTACAAGGCGTGAACTATGATGACGACGATGTTTCCCAGCACAGACAGTATGAGGGCCCATGACAGCGCGGCGAAGAGCCTCTTTCGAGGCAGGGAGAAGTCCGAGGCATTGGCCGTGGAGAGGTCTTTTTTGAGGTTGTTGTTCTTCTTTGGCAGTGGTTTCCCACCAGGGCCCAGCTGTTCGTTCGAGGCGGTAGACGAGTCCTTATCATTATGGGAGGTAAGTATACTCCTGGCAGTAAAGGCGACGATGAAGATCAGCAGCAGGACGATCGGGTAGGCGACCTCGAGGATGGACTTGAACTTCTCGGCGGTAGAGGATCGAGGAGTCGAAGGGGACAGGGACTGGCCCGGCGTCTCGGCGAGGGTGTCCATGATACCTGGGGCGCAAGGATGTCGCTTTCACACCGCAGCGTACCTGCCGAGGGGCTGTTCCACACCAATTGGCCAATGGCGGCGTCTAAGGGAGTGGAAGAGAGGCAGTTGGACAGGCCAGGTTTGGAATGGGCAGCAAAAAACTCCACCAGAAAAGAAAGATGAGGGTAGAAGGGTAGAGAGGAAGTGAAATGGTGAAGTGGACGAGACAGGGACAGGAATCAAGCGAGTGAGAGGGTTGGACGAGGATGTGGTGAGGACATGCCTCTCACACACAACCAGGATGGGATTGGGGAATTATCGGTGAAGGGAGGCAGGCAGGTGAGGAATAGATAGCAAGCAGAGGTAGGAGAGGTGAAGGAGGAAGAAGACGAAGCGCGAGCAATGAAGCCCACAGGGTACAGTACAGCTGAGGATACAGTACGGTAGAGCAGCGCAGCGCAGAGCAGAGCAGAGCAAAGCAGAGTAAGACGCAGTGCAGGATCACCGCAGCAGCTGTAGCGGTGCGTAGCGTACTGTAGCAAGAACGCGGTCAGGTCGGTAGGAAGAGGGCGAGGCCGTGATAAAGGTGAAGCCTGAAAGAGTTTGAGACTAATGCAGCGGCTGCAGTCTGTAGTGCAGTCTGTAGTGCCGTGTGGTGGTGGTGGTGGTGGTGGTGGTGAGGTGTGAGGTATAGCGCAGCGCAGGAGAGAGAAATAGCAGCGTGTGCCATGTCGATGGTGCAGTCTGCGCAAATGTCTCACTCGCCGGCATCGACAGATACATGGCGACATAGCCACAGATCGCCTCGTCTGGTATTGCCCCGACCAGGAGAGTCTGCGGTGCGGTGCCTGCTGATGGCCAGAAAAGATCCATTACCTTATCCCTTTCGCCCTGCTTATCCCCATCCGGCATATATATGTATCAGGGAAACGGTATCCAGCGCTGCGATTTGCGTGGCTGGCCCTACTGGGAGTACCCGTCTGCCCGTCTGCCCGTCTGGGAGGTAATTGTACGGTTAATTAATTACTGCTCTGGCCCGAATTCGGCAATGGCCACGCCGCCAGCATCGCTAGCCTGTTGCGCCAGGGCTTCCCATTGCGCAAACTCAACTTCCCACATGACAGCCGACTTCCGCGTGCCACATTCCCATTGCCTGCTGTGGGGAGGGAGGGAGGATGCGAGGCAGGATGCGAGGGTACGCTTCCGTTTCCAAGATATCACTCCTACATTGGCGGTATACCTGCGTCCCTGATGTAGGGGGAGGTCTGGGGCCCGTCTTGCCGGCAGCTCGCTTCACCAGTGTGCATATATGCAGCCAATAGACACCTCGCTGGGCTGGCGTCGATGCGCGTGGAAGCTGCATCCCCTCCACCTCCATCTCCATCTCCATCTCCGCATCTATGCCGGCATTCAACTGCAAACGGGTGCCCGGATATTGGTTCGTCGGCGTTGGTGTCGCTGCAGAACTCTCTTCATCTCACTAGGTGTCGTGTTCGTGTGCTACTGGTCCTTTCCAGTAGACTTCGGCAACGCTCAGCGTCCGAGTAGGTGAGCATATCGAATCACATCTTATCACAGCCCTACAGCCCAACCCATCCCGGATTAGCCTGCCTGGCTGGCTGGTATGTAGGTACCCGCGATCGAAATCCGATCTGGCTCAGGCTTGTACTGTAGCCAGTAGCCATGCTTATGTATGGAGCAATCCACAATGCTGTCCCAAACGAGATGGAACCTGGATTCTGCTTTGATGGGCCCAGTACAGCGACAAGGATCGAGGCGATCGGTCAGACCTGCTTCTGCTTCTTCATCTCCTGAATGGTCACTCTGGCTGGGCACATGCGCATACACTTATTAGACTTGCTGTACAGTACTCTACTGTCCATGCCGACGCGCACGCTCGCACACCACCATGCCCCACCACGCGCAACATGCTGGGTGGCACGGTACCCGGTCCGGGCGNTGAGGGGATTGTGTTTCTGTGTCGAACTGTGTGTGCAGGTGGTCGGAGGTAGAGTCCGACGTTCTGTCTGGCTGAAACATCCAGAATCGTTCCACTTTCAGCCTTCGCATGTCGACAACGAGAGACTGCCCGTCGAAGGCGTGAACGTGTGAAGGCGTGAACATGCGAACGTGTGGTGGCGCTGCCATGCGATGCACTTGGTCGGAAAAGTCCGGGGTCAGACGCGAACATCACGGGACGAGATCATGGGACGGGAAAAGCCGGTTTGCCATCAGGATTGATTGTCTCACCTTCACCGTATACACTACTTTGCTGCACCACAATGCACGGCACAGCGACAAGCAACATTCTCAGCTTCTGAGCTTTTGAATAGACCAGTAAATCAAAACCCAGTCTCCACGGCGCTTCTGGTCACTTATGTACTTGTCACCGTGTCTGCCATTGGGTGACACTGCGCGCCTCACGCCAGCCTGTCTTGCTGGCTGCTTGTCATCAGCCGGTCTTTGCTGTCGATCTGCTGCATTTGATCTGGCTGATTCTTGATCTTCCTCCAATGCGTTCTCGTCACGCCGTTGCCGTACCTTATCTTCCAGAAGGCTTAGGCCCGCCCTGGTATTCCCGTGGCTGCGGCCGGTCTTGTTTTGTTCCTGTCTCCAGCTGAACCAATCTTCTACAGGCTGATGAGCCGGATATTCAATCTGGACGCCTTACTTAATTCTATTTGACTTTCGGATCTACTCCGTCTCGCCGAACGGCTCCCAAAATCATTGCTCAGAAGACTCGGGAGTACTTGTATGTGGTATGTCTGCACAGCTCAAACGGGTGGCACGTCAGACAAGACACGACAGTACGCAGATGGACTATGTGACAAAAACGATGTTGATGGCTAGACAGGCAGCAACCTTCTGTTTTGCGACTCTGGCAGTCTTGGGCTGCGGTTGTCTGTACCTTTCATTGGCGACAATATAGCCTACCTGGGCGGAATTAGTATTCGCTGGTGTTGCAAATGATCACAACAGTAGCAGTCAAAAGACGGTTCGCTATCGCACCTCTGGTATCTATCGACTGAACACTCGCAGGTCTGGCATGTTCAGTTTGTTCTCCAGCCAAGATAGACCAGCGAGACTTCTTGCTGTAATGACTGGTAATCACGTGTTATCATGGCGGCGAAATAACCACATGACTAATATCCCCGGTATCGCTCGTCCGACCTCACAATTGGGCGAGGGCTATCGGCGTCGTCCCCAGGTTTCAGTAATATACCATGACGCAGGACAGTTACATCAAGCGATCTGCCCACAGTAGTGCTGCAGTTCCTGCATATTGTAAATGAGCATGAGACTCGATTTCTCGAACCGAGTGCCTGTCCTCTGGTGTCCATCCCATCTCAAGCGGCATGAGCCTGCCGCCAAGGTCGGGTAGGAAAGAAACAGTAAGGTAGCCTATGCATTGTCGACCCGGCCGTCTGTCTCCTGCATCACACAGAAGCGAGGACGATCGTGACCTTGCAGCCGAAGCCTTGACCGACCAAACATCTTCCTGCTCAATCAATCTGGCGGTCTGGGCCGGCGACAAATCATTCCCAAGTCAAATCCCCCCTTAGCCATGCGCCCTCGCCTCGCCGTCTTCGCCCAGGCGCTGCCACATTGGCTGGCTTTCGCCGCTCGCGCAGCCATCGCTACTGCTGGCCCATCCTCCGACCTGCTGGCGGAACCGAATGGGTATGGCAATCTCGATGGCCTACATGGCTCCCTCGAGATACCATTCTCACCCACAGATAACCTGAGCGGTCCGCGGCAGCAACGACTGGGGCTCGATGTCGACCGCACGCTTTCCGACCTGCGCGATGCCGTCGCCACGATGCAGACGGCCTGGTTCGAGGTCTGGTTGGGCCTGTGGCCGACGGCAATCGACTGGACTGCCGCCGTCATCAACACACATCTGGTCTCGTCGCTGGCGACGTTCAGCAAGGCCGTTCGCGACCACCTTCCACCTGGACTGACGAGAGATGGTGTTGACAATGACGTCAACCTCTACTTCTCCCAGACCACTGCTTACTACTTTGGAGAAGACGACTTCGCCTTGCGCCTCGAGGCCTACGACGACATGCTATGGGTGGTCCTGGGCTGGCTGGAGAGCATCAGGTTTGTGCGAAACCACAACAGGCTGCACTACAACGCCACCAGATGGCACGGCTCGCAGTGGATAAATGCATTCGCCCACCGAGCGCACCTGTTCTATGAGATCACCACCGAAGGCTGGGATAGATCGCTGTGCGGCGGCGGCATGGTCTGGAATCCCAACCTGGAGCCTTACAAGAACGCCATCACCAACGAGCTCTTCATTGCAGCTTCGGTGGGGATGTACTTGCACTTCCCCGGCGACGACAACGAGTCTCCCTTCCTGCTGGACCAGGTCTGGCACGCTGGACTCGCCGCTGCCCGTCCACACGAGAAGCGCTATCTGCGCGCGGCCGTGGAGGCCTACGACTGGCTGAAGAACGTCGGCATGACGAACGAGCAGGGCCTGTACGTCGACGGCTTCCACATCCGCGACTGGCGGTCGCCCGAGCAGCCGGGCAGCAGGCAGTGCGACAAGCGCAGCGAGGAAGTCTACACCTACAACCAGGGCGTGCTTCTGGGCGGCCTGCGCGGCCTGTGGGAGAGCACCGGCGACAGCATGTATCTGAGAGACGGGCACGAGCTGGTCCGCAGTGTGATCCGCGCCACCGGCTGGGATCTCGACSGAGGAAMTTGNTTGAAGCGACGATTGCAGAAGAAGAGACAGAACATGAGCCATTGAGAGATTTGAACCGGATCTCGCTTGAAGGCAACAGTAGAGACATCGAGTCCAGCCACCAGCGCCCATACCACTCAAGTCTGCAGGTTGTGCATTAGGGTCGATGGATGTAGGATAGAAAGAAGTGGGTGCTCGAACATGAAGACGGCATAACAGGGAAGCGACTATGAGCAGCGAAGCTCTCACCATTGGAATCGCTTATCATTCAGCAGTCAATTCAGTAGGGTTGCCTGTCGTCTTGGTTTGAGATCGGATGAGGCTTCTGTAATTATACCAAACGGACAACCCTGTCCGAAAATACATTGTACAAAAGCTGCTAGTTATAAAGCTTCCGCCCAACTTCGAATCGAGTTTACATTTGATCCAGGAAAGCCCATGGAGCAGTAGCTGAAATGTAACTGACGGTACTCCATACATGAGGCCACACATCACTCATCACGCGAGGTCGTTCAGCGGAAGGCAGTCTAAGAAATTGTAGAGCGCGGGTAGCTGGTATACTACAACAACAGACAACCTTGGGTGAAAGCAGAACTTCGACACGCACAGGTCCTTCGATCAAATAGCCTATCTTTGCGCGAAACCCATAGAAAAACGTAGTACAGTACTTGGAAACAAGAGCGAGACTTTGCAATTGCGCACGATCACTGAATCATTGGGCATGTCCTCGAGACTTTAGTCCGCTCTCCGTTAGCCTTGGGGAGGAGCAGGTCTGAAAGAGCCTGAGCAGAGGGTCAGGAGGGTGAACCACAGGAAGAGGGTTCGCCGCTCCTTTCCTTTCAATCTAGCGCGTCTGCCTCATCAGAGGCAGGCCAGTGACCGCACAGCCACTGGGATCGCTTGCACTTCAACGAAGATGGCAAGCGAGTGTGCTGCGGGCGATGTAATCTGTTCTGCTGCGCATGATACCTTGAAGAAGTTGATTGGATGGAGAGAAAGTTGTGTGTTTACAGGCAGTGAAACCATGAGATCTACGTTCGAGGGAGGCTACCCTGGCGTGTGTGGATTCACTTCGACCAGGACTCGACCACTCGCTGGTGCATACAGACAGATTGGTAATTCCATTCGATTGGCGATTCTCAGCCAGGGTAGCGTGGGTATCATGCCACTGAACCGGACTGCTAGAACATGGAGTGCTGATGTTACATCTAGCTGAACAGCTTGTCACTGGATCGTTGGAGATCATCTCATCGTGTATTACCATACATCGACATCGAGATCCAAGCATTGAGACCATGCAAGAAGAACCCGATCTTGGTGACACCGGAATGTTTACGAGTTGTGTCTCTCAGAACGCATGCTGAGGAGGAAGATGAGAGGTGAGGTTGGAGATGGACAGGTCTTGGCAACGCGGCTGCGGCTGCCACCTCCAATCGCGCCCGTGCTGNCTAGATCAGTCGAGCATTTACCTCGAAAGGTATACAGTGCACACACACATTCACTCCGTCCAACATTCGTTCGGCCTGTGGTCGCCCAGGGTGGTCGGTCATACAAGGCTAGCATGCCAGGCTTCGATCCGACATGTCCATATCGTCACGAGATTTTGAGTCGGCATGTGAGACATTGGTGGAGAAGTGGCGATCTATAGACTGTCCATCTACATGGCAGAGCCTGGCAATACGCGAAGAGGTAAGAGACTCACCAGACGAAAATAGACTTACATCTTCGTGGCCGCTGAACAAAGCGTCTCAGTTCGATACGAAATATCTCAACATCGTTGTCGAGAGGCAGTTTCAAACCCAAAACGAGGGGGATGTGGAGCCTGTAGCAAGTGATGTGGACGAACAAGAGATAGAAGAAGTGGACGAGGAGTTATTGAATGATGTGATTGTCAGACCGTCAGGGCGAAAGCTGACAGTCACGTTTGATATCGTACATTCGCCTGCGTATCAAGTACCTGTTTTGTATCTGGAGCTGAGAAGGTCAGGCATACAGGCTGCGGCACAGCTGGAAGAGCTATATCGAGGCATTGTGCCAGAAGCTAGACGCAGCCAGACAGAAGGTGTCGGCGTATTGGGTGCACTGAGCATGACTGACCACCCATTGAAAGGTACGCCGGTGTATTTCGTGCATCCGTGTAGGACGCAGGAGGCAATAATGGCGACCACCGGTGGGCAAGCGCCTTCAATATTGGGGTATATGCTGCTTTGGTTCGGCTTGATTGGCAGTAGTGTTGGTCTCGACGTCCCACTTGAACTCGCTATTGCGCTTCGGCATGATCCCAAACCGATCGGTGCAGAGAGTGCCGTCGAGAATGGATGACCAATTGGAGAGGCCGAGTTGCCTCAACACATGATCATGACGGGCTCCGTCTCATGCTGAGAGAGCTAGTTACGCTGCCCTCGCACTAGAGTCCCCTTCCGCTAACAATTGTAGATTCTCCCATTTATACATGCAGTAGGCTTTTTCAATCATCATCATCACTCATATCCATAGCACCTTCATCGTCGCTATCCTCCATGGGTGCGCCCTCGTCGTCACTGTCGTCGCGTGTTCGCTTCGTTCCCTGAGGGCTGGGTGCATTGTCCGCTTGAGTGGAGGGAGCATGCAGTCCATTGGTGTTGGCGACACCAGGAGGTGGAGGCAGTCCAGTTGGCGGTGCAGGTAATGAAGATTGTTGCGGTTGCTGTTGACCAGGAGGGGCAGGCAAAGCGGAATTCTGCTGAGCTTTTGGTTTGGCTTCATCCACTTCTGGGGGATGGAAGGTGCCGGTAAGCTTTGATAACGTGTCGCTTCGGTTCTTTGAGTAGTTGATCCTCTATTCAGGCAGTTAGTGCCAGTCCATTGCCATGCGGTTGCAGTAGGAAAAGTCGACTTACAATTGGCCGACCGTAAAGCTCAAAGCCTTGACAGGCCCTCATGGCTTGGGTCGCCGTTTGTACGTCCTTGAACAATACGTGAGCCTGGCCGCGCATCTTCGCGTTGCGCAAGGCATTGACATCCAGAACTGAGCCATAGGTGGAGAAGAGCATATATAGCCCGCGACGGATATCGTCCTTGTGGATGTTCGTTGGCAGGTTTTGGATGTACAGGGACTGGTTCGGCGCAAGTTTCTGGCCTTCGGTCGGCGTGACACCCTGCATGGCTGCGGTCGCCATTTGTGTCTCCTTGGTCTCGGCCGCGATTTTGTCGAAGAGGCTGCTGCTCGCGAAGTGGCTTTCACACGTGCAATTGTCGCCTTTCCGAGACTTTTGCAGCTTGACTGAGGTCTCGATCTTGGCGCAGCCCGGCAGTTACCGTGACGTCGGCCGCTTGCCTGGGGATTGGCGCTACGATTGGGAATGCCCGGTTTGGATGGATGCAAGCAGTGAACATGCACCTGGATATGTCAAAATGAAAAGTTTTGTCCGGTGTGGAACGTCACTCCTTCAGAACACAAGGCAAAATGGCTTCCGGCAAGCGCTTCGATGGCAGAGCGTCGCCGCGGCTCCAACCGGCCACTACGTATCGCCGTCCCTATTGACCAGAGCACGAGCGATTGCTGAAGAACACAAAACTCTCTCCGACCAAATCGCCCACGATTTCGACCCTCAGGCCGCGAAGCGATTGGGCGAGATATCCAGGACGATCAACGCGCTGAAGGAATACGATCAGGTGCTGTTGGACTTTTCGGAATTGCAGCAGCTTCTGAAAGCGCAGGATGCAGAGCTTCGGGCGCTGGCAGAAGAAGACGTCGGCCCTACACAGACACGCGCAGATGAGGCGGCGCAGGACTTGAAGGCGAGCTTGGTACCTGTACATCCCTTCGCGCAGCTCCCATGTCTGATGGAAATCCGGCCAGGCGCTGGAGGAGATGAGGCTGGATTGTTCGCGGGCGACTTGCTGCGCATGTACCTTCAGTACTGTTCAAGACATGGCTTTCGCACCAACATCGTGAAGCTGGAGACCTCAGATACAGGCGGTGGGGGCGATCACGTACAAGAGGCTGTGTTGGAGGTGGATCACCCAGAGGCTTATGGCATTCTAAGATGTGAGGCAGGGGTACACCGTGTCCAACGAGTGCCTGCGACGGAAAGCAAGGGCCGCACCCACACGTCGGCGGTCAGCGTTCTGGTATTGCCATCTCTACCCAGCGAGGGCACCTCTGAATGGGACGAGAAGTCATTCAACGACCCTGAGAGTGACTACTACATCAATCCGTCTGATGTGCGCACAGACATCATGAAGGCCCGAGGCGCAGGCGGCCAACACGTCAACACGACCGACTCTGCGGTCAGGCTGACCCATATTCCAACGGGGACTGTGGTGGCGATGCAAGACTCGCGATCACAACCGAAGAACAAGGAGAAGGCCTGGAAACTCCTCCGTTCGAAGCTTGCCCAGCAGAAGCGAGAGGCGCGAGAGGAAGAAGTGGCCAACATGCGCCGAGGTGCTGGTGCTGGCAAGGTTGGACGTGAACACAAGATTCGGACGTACAATTACGGCCAGCAACGTGTGAGTGATCACAGAAGCAACTTTGACCTCCGCAATCTGGATGAGGTCATGGAAGGAGGGGATGCATTGGACACTGTCATGGAGAGTGTCCGGACATGGCTCAGCGAGCAGGAGATACTTGGGCTCATTGCTGAAGCCGAAGCCAAAAAGGCGTAATCGTCAACCGCATGAGGCACGAAGTGTGCGTTAATGTTCATATAGTCCACTCTGTAACGACCACCCAGTAACTTCCGAGTACTAGCTACCTGTACTAGCTACCTGTATATATAGCCATCAAAAGTTGTACAATTACCTCAGCATGCACAATTCTTACCCATGCACCCACATGGATGTGTTGGGATACATACCTATGTACTGTTGACAATTTGGAGGCCTGGCACTTTGTGTCTGATCATCCTCAACAGAGAGATGCAGCAGTTGCTCGGAACTAGCTACGATTGCCTGATTTCACAGCAGCCTAAAAAGCGGCCCTCGTCTGTAGACAGGCTGCAGCACGTCTGTCAGGCAGCCGAATTCCAACCAAATGTAAAACATGGCTGAGCTTTCTGCTCACGACGTGCGACGGCTTCCAACAACAACAACACCTCGCCACAATGGTATTGCGATTCAGCAAAAGCACACGGAGCACGCCTCTGCCGGAGGAGAAGACACACAGGAGCAGACTGCTCGACCTACCGTATGACGTACGCTACGAAATCTACGAGCACCTATTTCCGGAAGAATCTCAGCTCTACCTCCACGCGGACAGCGAGGGCAAAATCAAGATGCTGATGCCGCTTGACGTGTCGATGCCGACCGGCTTCCTGCTGGTGTGTCGGGACCTGCAGCGCGAGGCGAGCGAATACATGTACGAGCGGTATCTGTTCAACATCGTGGGCACGAAGCGGGACTGCCTGGCCTCGTTCTCGGCGTTCCGGCTCAGGATGCAGAAGTACATCACGGACCCTGTGCGGGTCGACGCATTCAGCAACGGCGCACATTCCGCCACCTCGTGCATCTGCTTGCAGGCCGGCGACAGCAAGCTGCGGGCGCTACAGCGACGACGAAGAGGTCAAGCGACGAGTCTGGAGATGCTCCAAAAGGAGGTCGACGAGGGCAGCGAGCAGGTTCCGTCGTCGTTGGACTGGCTCAGAAACGTGTCGAGACGAATGCAGGTGCGGTGGGTACATGTCGGCATTGCGCTTTTGGCTGTCCTGATTGCGGCGCTCGGGTCTGCTAGGGCGGTCACAAGTATGGTAGGCTGGTGTGGGCGTCTTTGCCAATCTGATCGGCGGGCGCATACGTGTTGATGATCGACGACATGCATTCTGCTGACGACGGGTCGACGTTTGGATTGGGTAGGCAGAGAGAAGCTCGAACGGTGGAATAGTCGGGTAAAGTATGGAGACGATGGGACAAAGCATGTGTATGGCACAGGGACCATGCTGAACCATTCAACTTGCCTGTGGTTCTTACTGTGCCTGCCTACCTGGATCCTTATCCATCCAGAAGGGAATCCTAATCGGTACGGTACAGGGCTAGCAGGCGAAGCGGAAGAACATTGACGCACACATCACCTGATGGACTGTGAAGGAACCGGCCAGTAAGGATTGCACGTACTGTACAGTACGGAGGTACAGCACTGTACCTCTGACTGTGAAAACGCGGAAATGGGAAAAAGGCGAGATGGACGAGGTGTTGAAATGTCATTATTACTAATAAGAAGGGACGGTGCCTGACTTGGATTCGGACCCGCAAGTCCGCAAGATCCTGCCCTTCTGGTCTGGTCTGTTCTATTCTGCGCTTTTGCTGCCGTTTCCATTACCACACCGGCTGCCACTGCAAAATGCGTTGTCCAGATCCGGACTAGTCAGAGGTCTGGAATGTGTGTAGATCGCCTGGCTGCCGTGCTTGCCGGGAGGGGTACCATCTGCTGTTCTCACCTAATAATCACTGCAGTGCTGTCCAGTGGATACAGTAGAGCAGCGGCGACGGCCCCTGGCGCCGACACGCGATAAGTCGTCGGCTGTACAATGCGTCACGATAGCCGACCCTCATCTCTGGTGGCTGTCTGCCGGAATGGTTCGGCGTACTGCTTGGGTTGCGGTAGCCAGGGAGACCAGATCGACATGGGATGGGATTCGATGGGATGCGATGGGAAGTACTGCAGACGGAGGCTGAGAGTGGAGACTGACTATTGCCATGGTGGTGGCACTTGGCAGGCTCCATCAATCACGGTGAACCATTCCGACTCATCTGTTCGTTGAGGAAGCACTCTAGATGGTGAAGCCCTTGAGATGCTGTGAAGGTACAACGTTCTCGAGGTCGACATCATCCAGTGCTGTACAGGCAGCGAGGTAGAGATCCCACAAGCCACCCCGTCATCTGCGAGACTTTGCATGTGCTGTCTGGAGGGAGTCGGAAGCATGCAGCCCTTTCCACCGATGGCATTTCTTACCAAGGTTGCTGGAAGTACCTACATGCAGCGTCTGGGCGTGTGTGTGTGCGTGTGTGTGTGGTGGCACAGCGGATTCGCAGCGGCCTTCTCGGCTTTATCTCCGAAATCCAGTCTCCGCACTTCCCAGCGCTCTGAGGTATGCCTCGGTACCGAGCTTTGCTGTCTGCCGTGGCCGTGTTTGGTAGATGCAATTTCGCTGGGGCGGATTCAATTCCACGCTCTTCAGTGCACACGAAGCAAGTGAAGCGCGCGCCCAGACAGTAGGAAAAGAGAACGAGAGGGCAAAGGAGATTCGACTGAGATCTATCTCCTGCACCCTGACTCAACTACGCACAGCACCTTCAGGGCTTGTACTGTACTGTACATGCAGAATCTACCTCGGTCGGAAGTATAGTGGGAGGAAAGTGATTATGGTATCTGCGGTATGAGCCCTACGGTGACTAATATGCACGTGCGATCTGGTGCTAGCGTGCTCGGCGTGCGCATCACGTGTTGTCGCAGGTTCCGCGTGAATCGCATGTGCTGCCGGCATCAGCGCTCCGTTTGGGAACCAACATAATCCTGTAGTCCTGTAATCCTGTAATCCTGTACACGGTGGCAGAACATGCTCCGAGACTGGCGAAGAGATATCGAGAGGCTTGGACAGAGGAGTCATGTTATGGTGTGATAGCGCAGTGACGGGTCTAGGCACAGCAGAGGGCCGGCCTGGTGCAGCGGACTACCACAGACTAGAGCAATAAGACGCCGATCAGTCGAGTCTAGAACGCTGGCCAACGTAACGCCGAATCTCTTTTCTCAGGCTGTCTGGCTGTCTGGTCCGGATGGATGGCCGTCGACTCGGTGTTGGCTGTCTCTGGCCTGTCTCTGGCCTGTCTCTCTGGCCTGGCTGCCGTCGGTCCATGGCCCTCTGCCGTAGCACTCTTCCGTTACATCCACCGCCTGGCCAGCCTGCGCTATCGTATGTAGCATCCCATCCCATCCCTGGGTTTTGTAAGCACACCCGTCTCCACCTCGACCCCAATCCATCTCCAAACTCCATCTCCAATCTCCAGCTGTATGTCTGTCTCCAAACACCACGGCCTCCTGCCCTACCTACCTACCTAACCTAACCGTCCGTCCGTCTGTAGACTTCGCCCGTCCGTCCGTCCCTGCATCTGCTGTCGACTTCTACATCCCAGTCCTGACGTTGCTGCATCCTGTCATTGTCATTACCATTGTCATTGTCATTGTCACTGTCTTGCCTCGCCTTGCCTTGTCTCGTCGTGTCTGTCGGTATCTGATCATCCGTTTCCCTGCCTGTCTGTCGAACTTCGTCTGCCCGGTTTCAGAGACTCTCGCCTCCACCCTACACATCATCCACATCCAACCGCAGTTTCAAATCCAGCCTTCTGCATCCACCTGCCATCCCTGTTTCTGGATACACTTCACCTGGCTTGGGTCTAGACAGGTTCAACGCCTCGGTTCTGTATTCTTGACCCTTACTGCTGCAACGCCTGGCCAACCAGTCTCTTTCAAGCACTCCCCATCTAACATGAGATGAGACCGCAGCCAACAGGCCCGGCCGTCATCTCGACTTTCAATCTGGACTGCAACCAGTCTTTGCCCTACTCCTTCATGCCTGCCGCCGTTGGGANCCTGCGGTGTGCCTTATAGATCATGAAGGAACGGGATACCATATGTTTCCCGCTCGCCGGAACCAAGAACATTATGCAGAAGGGCAATCGTGGGTTTCCTGCCGAACTTCAACGACTCTATGTCTCTGCCGAATCCGACGTCCTCGATGGCCTCATCCACCTGAAGCAGCGTCTGGTCCAGCTCAGTGGCGATGAGTTCTGGTCCCAGCTCTGCGAGGGCTTGACTCTCCTGGTCGGCGCCGAGATGGCCTTCGTCGCCAAGAGAGTCCTCGTCGACGAGGCCGATGCCACCGTCGAGATGCCACCGATCGGCGAACCCGGCTCCTGTCTCATGGGCACCGCCATCTACTACCGAGACAAGACTGGAGAGAGCCACTGCTGGAACGGGTTCAAATATCACGCCTACGCCTGCCCCTGCGCCTACATGCGCCACGACAAGGTCTTCGTCATTCCCGAGGCCCTTGACGAATTTATCACTCAAAATCCAAACACCATCCCAATCGATGCCGACGCCTATATTGGAGTTCCGCTCTTTGCGAGCGGCAGATGCATTGCTCACTTCGGTGTTTTGTGGTCCAAGGAAGCCGCCGCGGCGAGGAACTTATCATGGGGATTTGTGGAGATGTTGCTGCACGCCCTCGAGGACATGATCCTGCAGCGTTGTCTGGAAGGATCCGATTTCACGGGACAACAGCCACCTGCCAAAGACCAGCAAGCCGTCATTCCTCACTACGCCTTGTCCACTGCACAGTCTCTGCGTCCTTACGCTGGCAGTCTTTCGCATGAATTGCGAACTCCCATGCAGGGTGTGGTGGGCATGCTCGATGTCATGTACACCACGGTTGAGGAATGCGTTGATTCCATCGAGGATCAGGGTGTTCGCCAGGTATTCCGAGATCTGAAGGCCAATATCGAGGTCGTTCAGGATAGTTCGAGACGTGCCGTCGAAGCGGCAGACAACGTCGTTCACGCCTACGACATGGATATGAGCGTGCCAGAAGATGCGCCTGATTTGATCGAAGACAGTGTCGACCAGGCGATGAGCTACGCCACAAATCTCGACATCGTTGCTGGGAGCGACCTACCCTTCACACGCCCCAAGAAGCGGAAGCTGGACGAGGCACTATCTTCAAACACCACTAGCAGACAGTCGAGCGATGCCAATTCACGAAAAGCACCCAAATTACAATGTGACACCTGCAGACCCCACTCGCCTCCAACCCTGAAATCTCAACCCAGCCAGGCTCTACAGGAAGGTCTGCACGAGGCTCAACACGTCAACAATGCATCTCCTTTAGTTGCGAACGATATCGCGTCAAACTGGCCGGGTGACTCGGAAAGCGCAATCTGGAAGTCAATTGCGCCTGGAGTAAGGCATACAAGCCTTCGTGATGTCTTGCGTTACGTAATCGACGAAGGCCTGAAAATGGGCGGACGGCCTGAATCCGTCAGCGCTCGTGAAGCCGATCTGGGCGAGTGCATCGAGGTTCGAACGCGCGGATCCGACGGCACGATAGGACTTCAAATAATCGAATGGAGCGTCGACCCCAGTGTTCCGGACACGATGTTCATCGATGAGAAGGACCTCGGCAAGCTCATCTCCTGTGTTTTCCTAAACGCAATCAAATTCACAGGCCGAAATGACGGACGAGTTATTGTCCGTGCAAAGCTGGTGCATCACAACTCTGGAAACAAATCGATCTCGATAAGCATTGCAGACAACGGCCCAGGAATTCCCAAGAACTTCCTACCTAAGATGTTCAGGCCGTTTTCACAACAGAACTCCTCCCTAACTAGGCAGAGCGATGGACTTGGGCTGGGCTTGATGGTGGCCAAAGGCATTGCCCGCAAGCTGGGCGGAGAGCTTGTCTGTGGTAGGGCCGAAACCGAAGGTCCAGACCACGGCTCGGAATTCAACATCACAGTACCTCTGATGGCTGGGGAGATCATCAGTCGCGCCACTTCACCTTTTGGGTCGCCGGTTCCACGCAAGGCAAGGTTCAGCACGCCACATACCCCTCCCCACAAGTTTGAGGACTGGGTTTCCGCCCGGATTGAGGTCAGGGATCGACAAATACCCGATCTCGACCTCTCAGAGGCCAAAGCGCTGTCTTCGCCACCCTCACCGAAGACCAAACTTACCAGCAACGCACCTTTACCATCTACCTGCCCCAAGAGCAGCACGAGTGCGCCACTACTACCACCATCGGCGCTCCCAACGCTGCCAACGCAAATCACAGCCCAGCCAACGACACTGCCAGCGCCGATCAAGATCCGCAAACAAGGAGGCGCTGGGATAGACCGGCAGCTGGCCGCCAAATACCCGCTCACGTTCCTGGTGGCGGAGGACAACAAGATCAATCGACGCCTGCTGGTGTCGATGCTGAACAAGTTCGGGTACAAGAACGTGCACGAGGCGCACGACGGCGCCGAGGCCGTGCGCCAGATGGCCGTGCCGCGGCCCAGCCACGAGCAGATCGATGTCATCCTGATGGACCTGTGGATGCCCCTGATGGACGGCTTCCAGGCGTGCGAGGAGATCCTCGCCGTGCCCTCCCTGGTCCAGCCCCCCACCGTCCTCGCCGTCACCGCAGACGTCACCGACGGCGCCGTCGAGCGCGCCAGCAGGGTCGGCATGAAGGGCTTCATGAGCAAGCCCTACAAGATGAAGGACCTGCAGCGCCTCATCACCGAGTACTGCGTCGCTGACCGCTTCGACTCCCGCGAGGCCGCTGCCGCCGCTGCTCGTCTTGCCGCTGTTAGCGCCTAGCCCATTGAGCACTCTCCACTCGGCGAATAATGAAAGCCGCTCGCCGAGTGATTACCGCTGGGCGGGCCGTTACGAAGATATAATATACGCATTTAACGATATCTGACTCATCTTTGTAAGATAGAATCGAAAGTCCCATCTGGGTCATTTCACGTTTCAGACCCTCTCACTTGCCCACCAACGCGCTCCACTGTGAACCGTGATGTGGTCATGTCATTCATTCGTTGCCTCGTATCCTAATTCTCCTAATTAAGGCTCATGTAGGGCGTTGATTGTTACTACATACAGTATATTCCCTTCCCCACTGCGTGGTAAAGCTGAAACACGGAACGGCAAAGGGCCAGTTCCGGGGGACCGGCAGTAGTCATGGGTCAGGGTCTAGACCGTCCCGACCAGTGACTTTGTGACGTCGCACCTTCCTATTCGAGCGACTCGAGTTGATCCGAGGCGTCCAAGTATCCCCCAAGCTCGAATGGCCAGCCCCATCTTTTTGTCAGCCATATCGCACCTTCCTTCCACTTTCAGCTGCAGTACGGCGAGCGGGACTCCAATCCACCTGCACGCCCTGGGACTGTGCCCAGTCGACGGCATCCTTGCTCAGCCTGTCGCACCCATGAAGCACGAGGCGCTTCAGCCTGCCCGACTTCACCACCTCCTTGATCCCTACGCCTGTCACCCATGAACCGGACAAGTCGAGAGTCTCGAGCTGCAGCAATCCTGCAGCCCAGTCCGCCAGCATCAAGTCAACACCCAGTTCGGTACAGTCGGTGAAGCTCAAGGTTCGCAGCTCCTGGAACCGGTTNCGACCCAAGAGACGAGGTCCGAACTCACGGTCTGCAAGAGGTCTGCAAAGGCGCAACGAAAGGTGGTGCAGTGTGGGTTCTGCCATGTTCGATTGCAGAATTTCTTCGTTGGGCCGGCCCGCTCCTTCGAAACAGAGAGGGAAATTGTAGATTTCTAGCATGTCTAGTCCTGGATGGTCGAGTGATAGGCTCTGGATTTCTGGCAGGTAGAACCAAGGAATCCATGATGAGCCACCCGACGCCTGTCGCAGACGGGAGCACGCCGAGCTGGACACCATCGAGAACGACTTCAAAGACTCTGTGACCTTGATCTGCCCCAGCGTTCGAACGTTGATCCTTAGATGCAAGTCAGATAAATTTCGGAGCATCGAGAAGTCGGCTTCGAACACGTTGCAGTAAGCGTTCAAACAGCTCAAGTGCAAGGTCTGTAAGGATGGAGACGTTGCAACAACATAGGCCATAATCGACTCGAATACGACAGTGGTGGAAGTGCACCGGATGGTGAATTCCTTCAGTGCGTTTGGCTTGGGCGCCTCTGTTACAAGCAGAGGCTTACCTCCGACCTGATCACATTTGAGCTTTTCGAGCAAAGGCAATTTGGAAAGCAGAAGCTCTAGGCTTGAAGAGGCTATGATGGTATCCCTCCCCAGATCAAGGGATCTCAGAGTTTTGGATGGTGAAAGGATGGTAATTACGTCTGGATCAACCAGCCCCATTGACAGAAATGTAATCTCTTCAAGCTGGCAGTGCCTTGTCATGGCTGCTACAGCCTTCTTCACGTCTGTGGGTTTGAACAGCGTCGCTCGTTTGAGCTTTGATCGTGCAACATTGATTGCACGACTGATGAATATGTTTGGTACCCTTCGCTTGGCTCCTGTGAGATCAAGGTGTTGCCATAGATCCGGCGCAGACCTGACAAAGCTCGCCCACTGCTTCGACACCAGACAGGCATTCATGCGCTGCTTGAAGGAGAGGTAGTTGAGGACCAGCTCGGCCAGTTCGCGTGGCAAGACAGTCATGGGGTCGACGCTCTTGGGCGGTGACAGACGTGCCTGTAGCTCGCCATGGGCCTGTCTCAGCGCCTGCCATCCAGTACCGACGTGCTTGACGCTCTTCAGTCCATGGGCATACACATCGAGCGCCACCGACTCCTTGCTCATCTTGGTCAGGACCCGTCCCGCCCGCAGGTAGCCTGTAGGGTCCTCGCGCTGCAACTGGATCGACCTTTTGGCATCCTTAAGGCCAGAGGAGAAGTTACCCAGTCTTTCATGGCATGCGGCTCGGTGGTCCAACAGCTTCACAGAGTCGGTAGTGCGTTCGATAGCTCGACTGAACAGCGATAACGCTGTGCTGTAGTCCTGTCGATGATATGCTGATTTACCTTGATCAGCCAGTGAGGAGGTCGCCATGGTCTAGCGTGAACAATCCCTAGGCCAACGTCTTTTCTTGTTCATTGCTTTCAATCAGGGCCAATTGGAGATTCCAATGTGCCTGCGAGTGAGCCAAACGCGTACAATTAGGAGGTGTTGCGCGCGGGCTCAAGTTAAAACGTCGTGATAAAGAAGTGTTACGCCTAAAGAGGTGCAAGGTACGGAGGTAGTAGAGCATACAGTAAAGTACTGTATAGTCAACCTAATACAATGTTGTATAGCTACCCCTTACTCGAAAGGGAAAGCGGGAGGGCCGAAACGCTCTCTCCAACGCTCAAAGCGTCCGGAGTTCGGCCCGTATTGCATTGTTAGCGCGGTATTCTATGACCTGATGCCGACGACTTGTCAATACCTACCTACACATGAATGAGAGCCTATTAGATGACTTTTGATGACGGACAACATGCCGACCTTCTTACCTAGATGTCTTCAATTCAATGTCCCCGCACATAGTGAGTAAATAGCGCTTAAGCAGTCTACGTACCGTTGAAGCTGCCCTTGGCCATTGAATAATGGACGTGCGCTTCTCTTGATATCTTCCACCTTCTGCCCCGGGTATCATCTTAGCTGTCATCGAGTTGGGGTGCAATGTTGTCCAAAATGAAGATGTCATCTCATAACGGAACCTACAGCAATAATCGATTCGCGAAATTGGCCATTATGTTGCGTGATTCTTTTTTTTCACTCTGACTGTCGTCTTCCTTTTTCCTTTTCCACTTCTTCTATCGTTTCGGACACTCATGCTCGCACTGTCTTTGACACCCCTCTTTCGTGAAGGTCGGCTTTGTAGCGTCTCTGCAGTTTGTTGCCATTAGCGAGGTACAGGTTGCCCAGATCGAGCTGCCGACCCCCCTGCGGCGGTACTGTCATTTCCACGTTCTGCTGCCATGTGAAGCTCGTCATGATGCAGACCCTCAGCCCGTCCATACGTCAGATATGCTTCAACCAGCTCGCGCTGTGACGCTAGTCGGTCGGGATGGTCTTCAGCTAGTACTCGGTTTCGAATCGCTACTATATGCTCTAGTAGCTGTACTGCCTCTCTAACCTGCCCGTTGGCACGGTATGCTACAGCGAGGTTATGCTGTGACGTTAGTCGGTCGGGATGGTCTTCAGCTAGTACTCGGTTTCGAATCGCTACTACACGCTCTAGTAGCTGTACTGCCTCTCTAACCTGCCCGTTGGCACGGTATGCTACAGCGAGGTTATGCTGTGACGTTAGTCGGTCGGGATGGTCTTCAGCTAGTACTCGGTTTCGAATCGCTACTACACGCTCTAGTAGCTGTACTGCCTCTCTAACCTGCCCGTTGGCACGGTATGCTACAGCGAGGTTATGCTGTGACGCTATTCGATTAGGATTGTCTTCAGCTAGTACTCGGTCTTGAATCGCTACTACGTGCTCTAGTAGATGTACTGCCTCTTCGACCTGCCTGTTAACGCGGTATGTTATAGCCAGCTCGTGCTGTGACGCTATTCGATTGGGATTGTCTTCCGCTAGTACTCGGCCTTGAATCGCTACTACGTGCTCTAGTAGATGTACTGCCTCTTCAATCTGCTCATTGACGCGGTAGGCTACAGCGAGGTTGTGCTGTGCCGCTAGTCGATCAGAGTGGTCTTCCGGTAGGCTGCTCTCCAAGGCCAAGATTTGTTCGCACAACATGATACTTCCTGAAAGATTCCCATTGTTCAGACGCGACTTTGCCCACAGCCTTTTGAAATCTACATGATTCGTGTCGCACACCTTTGCTTCTCTAAAACGCATCTGGGCAATCGTATCTATGCAAACAAGTACCAATTGATCGTCACGGATGTCGTTCAGTGCACTAGCGCAGCGGCAAAGTATCTGTACCACTGGCAAATCTGGGGACGGTAACAACTTGTACTTCAGCCAGGTGGTAATGTAAGAGCCAAGGTGAGGACGGTACTCGTTCCCGTAGTTATGCCAGGCTGCATGACATTTTAAGGCCAGACTCAAGGTTGATCCGGCCATCGTCCAAGACTTTTCCATACATTGTAGAGTCTGCCGACGCCATATCCAGTCATGGAGCAGTGGGTGAATCGATAGACTGCAGATAACTCTGTTCCAAGACACGATGGCCAACTCTTCGAGTGCAGTACGTGCGTTGTGCAAGCGATATGGGTCCCATTCGAGTGTAGAAGCCTCCATAAACCCAGGGAGTTGAGAGACATGCCAGTCCGACAGGCCGAACAGATCCGTCTGGTCAAGTCCAGCGACCTGGCCGATACCTGACCATGCTTGCTCAAATATCGACATCGGGACGTTGCTCGCTGCTAATGTGGAAACGATCCAAAGTAATTCAAGTGCATCCCTTGAAGTCGTATCCTCCTCGCCCTCTAGGATAGCCATAGACGCTTCGAAGGTCGCGTGCACGCTGACATACCGCGATCGATCCTGCCGGGGATCGAACTTCATCATGTCATCCCAATGTTTGTGATAAATGTCAAGATACCCATCCAGACTGCAACATCTCCTCGAGATATAGGAACCAGCCATGATCACGGCGAGAGTGTGGGATCCTAGTGTCTCCACGATCTCTTCCGCACTTTTGCGCCCATCAGAAGATGGTTCGTAACCCGCTGCTCTCATCAAGAGATCCGTTGCCAGTGGAGGGTCGAGCACGTCAAGCTGCTCCCAGTGATCACGACCATATCTTTGGCCGCACTCTGGATTGCGCGAGGTCAAAATCACAGTACCTCTAGCGCCAGGCGGGAAGTACGAATGATAGTCTTTCTTCGGATCATCAGCGTTGTCCAGAACCAAGAGCCAAGTCTGCTGGAGACCACTCAGGCTTTGCGTCGCGTCTCTGAGACTCTGCGCATGCAGGCCCAGTCGCCGGGAGATGTTGATGAAGGATTGTTCAGCATCGTGATCGTCATTTACGTCAACCCAGAAGATATTGTCAAACCTGTGATTACTGGTCAGCTCTCGCATCGGTAATTCTCGGCTTACATGCGTCGTGATACTTCTCCCTCACTATGTCAATTAGTTTTAGACATATTTCACTCTTGCCCACTCCTCCAAGTCCAGTGATCACTATTTTCACCTGGTGGTCTGTTGTCGTCTGCGCATCTTGATCGCGTACTATCACTTCAGACAGCGATTGGAGGACTTCATTGCGGCCAGTGAAGAAACCATTAGCTTGCCGTGGGACGAGAAAATGCCCGGTTTTCGCGGCTGTTGTTGTTAGCACTGTCTGCCATCACTTGATAATGTGGCTTACATTGTGCGTTTATTATTTGGGTGAAGTTGTTATTGTCACCTATGACGGAGTCTTTAAAGGCCTGTGAGAAAACGCCTACGTCCTGTGATCTGGGCATGATTTTCTTTGGCATCTGCGTAGAACTCAAAGACTCGACATATTCTGATGTCAAAGCCTATAGTAATGGGGACGACCGTAAGGCTGTGAGGGGTGACCCTCCTGCTCATGCAGATGCATGCATATAGGCTGCGGCTTGTAACTTATCGTCCAATAACATCTATGCACATCCTCATGCGAAATCGACGTGGCAATGAGTCTTCAGCTCAAACTCGTCCATATATTTCAGAGGTTGGTCACATCAACCATTTCTACTGTGATTCAGTATTCTTTCTCAACCCAAGACGCTTGTTTTGATATCATGACTGAAGTTGCTGCCACAGCCTCCATCATCGGCATAGCCGATTTTACACTCCGTGGAATCACAAGCGCTTACGACTTCCTATCTGGTATGAAGAAAGCACCAGGCGAGGTGCAGCGTATTACAGGAGACCTCGGATCGTTGCAGCAGGTGCTTAACGCGGTCTTGACTAAGGATGAAGCCCTTTCGGGTGTCCAACACGTTGCGGAAGTTATGAACCTTGTTGTATACCTCGAGCGATGTGCAAGAGCCTGCGACGATCTGGTGAAGAAGCTCAAGCAGTGGATGCCGAACCCGGAAGATCCATCCTTGTATCGGCGTTTTCTCGTGCAGGCCCATCGTAAGGAAATTATAGTATATCGCGACATCGTCCGAGACACCAAGGCTACAGCTGCATTCGCAGAGATCATAGTTACTAGGTCGTTTATTACGATGCCACTGCCAGCATCTGGTTGTTGACATGTTTGCAGGCACATGACAGCCGAGATGCTGCGAGCTCAAGGTATCATGAGCGACCAGGTTGAAGCCGCACTTAGTCAAGAAGCGCAAAGCCGTATGCTTCAGGCCACAGAGGAAGCAAAGGCCAAAGCTCAAAGTGACAACGAGCAGGACCAGAAGGACCTTAAGCAGGATCAGGAGGACGAGCAGAAGAGCTACGAGGCTGCTGTGTGTGAGGGATCACAGGCGGCTATCCTAGGTGAAGGCGCGCCGAGCGACGAGACCCATGCAAGCTTATTCAACTCCAGCACGGAAGATATGCTTGGGGATACCTCAGAGAAGGCCATTTTGCTAAGCAAAGTTGCAGTGAAGCAGAATTTTGAGGACGTTGTCATGGGTGACGAAAACGATGTGTCTCAAAACCCGCCAGCAAGGGCTAATGGTACGGCCCATCAGTCTTTTCTCCGCGTAAGAATGGGATCAAAGAATAAGATTCGGCAGTGGTAATGTAGGGAGTCTGACTTTGGGGGCGACGACTCCATACTCGCCATATTCAGTTTCATGCTTGCGCAAGGGTTGTGGCCCATCTCTGTGTAGCTTCCGAGCAGGGCGAGAACAGTCTCTCCTGTTACACAAATCCAAGATGATCAGATACGATAATATAAGATACTGTACAAGTGGACTACTAGGTCCAGCTGCGGGACCGACCATGGAATGTGTCGTCACTGCGGGCTGTGCCGTCATTGGTCTACATCGTACAGTAGATACCTACCTCGCCACCACTTTACACGGACCGCACTCCGTGCCAAACCATATTTATTGTTCAATCACCGACACAATAACATCTAAAACCTGGTTCCAGTTGCATTGTGGCAATGAAGGTTGATGTGGTTGACCAAGATTCGGCACACAAGGGCTACCACCTATCCAACCACTATAACAATCAGCCCGATCCGCCACAGAGGCCACCATTTCGGCAACGAACAGAGGCTGCGAGGGCAAGAGATGCATTACGGTGGGTCTTGTCCAGTCAAGCAAGCACCGTTATTCACGAGTCCTTCTGATATATAGCCCAGATACCTACATGCATGGGAGTCTACTTACAGGCCCGCCACCTTGAACCGAAATGCCTTCTCAACAAAGGCCCATGAACCTTTGCCATCGCCCGCTGGCTCTCTGGATACGACCCTGGTTGCTTTTTCTCAACTTATTGCTCTGCGATTGAAGGCGCGGCGATGTCTCATTTCCTTGATGACTACGAATACCGAGTTCGTGCTTGCCGAGAGCACCAAGACAATGTCGCTCCAGTATGAATCCGTAGACGATTCTAACGATCTGCCGTGGTTAGGCACTTGTAGTTTCCCTCGAGATGATGGTGTTGCTGGATTAGGCATGCAGCATTTCCGCAAAGCCAAAACTTTCCGTGCATTCCCTACCCCTTACGAGGATTACGAGGCGGATTTCACATCCCCACACCTATATCTCAAAGGAGATTGCCGAACCGATGATCATATATCCAGCTTGCCTTTCATTCTTCGAGGTTCTCGCATTCATTTCCTTGCAGTTGTGCCCTTGAGAGACGCCAGCGGTTCCGCTGTTGGGGCCATTACTGTCATTGATGACGAGCCACGTTCCAAGCTGCGTGCTAGTGAGGTTGGTTTTCTTGAAGATATCGCTGATAGCGTCACCGAGCATTTAGAAGCCACAATCTTGAGAGCAGACCGTCAAAAGAGCGGCCGAATGATTCAGGGCTTGGGTCTGTTCAACAGAGGTAGTTCAAGCCTAAGGGAATGGTGGACGCTCCAGGAAGGCTTACGGACCCACCGAGCGGGACGATATCATGATGACCAACAGGATACACTGACTGATAACGAAAACAAGATCAAGGAAAATGCCGACAGGGAATTTGGTCTACAAGAGACACCGAACAGTGCCCTGGCATCTCACCAGTCGATTCTAGACGAAACACGTGAGCACACTTTTGAGACGGTCGTTCGCGACATCCGAATCCTGACCTGATGTTAAACAGTGCCACACGAAGATCACCTTGGCGAGAGCACTCCACCCGAAGTTGGATCTAACATGGAGATAAGCCCAAAGTTGGACAAGGGTAGCGAGAACTTGGATACAAGCTCAAAACCTTCTGAGCCCTCCGGCTCCGTTGATAATCGCAGAAACCCATCTGCGATAACTGACTTCGACCTTGAATTATCATTGAAGGGAGTATTCGGAAGGGCGACGAATCTCATCCGAGAGGCACTGAATGTTGATGGTGTTGTTTCTTTTGATGCCAACTTGCCCCTCAACGCTGATTTCAGTACTGATAGCTCTGAACCAAACGATACAGACGGTAGCGTGGAGCTGGCTCATTCTAGCAACATAAGAAACAATCCAAGGATTCCAGGAGCAGCATCAAACACGACGAGGCCTCGGTCCAAATCTGCTGGTATTGAGGCTTTTTCGACTCGCAACAGGTCTACTCTATCTGGCTTTGCTAGACCTTCTGAAAATTTCACTCTGACGACTCACTTCGCTTCACATCTCATTAAGCGATACCCGCAAGGCAAGATCTTCAATTATGGTGACGGAGGTGTCGCGCTCACCAGCGGAAGCGAGGAGAGTGCGTCTACGGATGATACAGTCCTTCAAGAACCTAGTCCCATGTACGCAGAAGGCGTCAAAGGCCAAAGCGATGCTCAAAGGTTACGGAGAGTGTTCACCGATGCCACTTCGATCTTGTTTTGTCCCATTCGAGATGTGAGCTTTGCGTGTTAAAATCCCAACTTACGTACGATGATGCTAATTGTGTCCACAGGAAAATCGCGAACGATGGCGTTCATGCGTTTTTGTGTGGACTTGTGCGCCTTACCGCTTCCTCAGTCCCAAAGAGATAACTTATTTGTTGGCCTTTGGCCACAGTCTCACTGCAGAGATATCTCGACTTGAGGCTCTCGCCTCTTCCGCTGCTCAAGCAACNTTCGTGTCTTCTGTCAGCCATGAGCTACGGTCACCCTTACACGGGGTTCTAGCTGGGGTAGAGTTCCTGTTGGATACTGACCTGTCGTCTTTCCAAAGAGACATGGCATATTCCGTATCTTTGGCTGGGAGGACACTTCTTGATACGTGAGTATTCAGACAAAACGAGTAAAACGCCGTAAAAGCTAAGATTTAACAGGGTAAACAACATACTCGATCACTCCAAGCTCAGCGACGCTAGCCGCCAACAGCACCCAGGACAGCCAATAGGTATCGAAAGTACCAGTACTGAGGATACAACATCTATCAATCTTGCACAGCATACTGAAGAGTAGGTGGTGGCCTGGATACCCTGTTGTCTTTACAACTGCTAACCTGCAATAGAGTGGTGGAAGCGACGGTCGCGGCGCACAGGTTCAAAGGCTTTGCCAATTCAAGCAGCGGTCATGGGAATTCATCACCCACCCGCCACGGACATACAGATGGCCCCACTCGCAATATCTCGGTATCCTTGGAAGTGTCTGATCATCAAAGATGGATTACGAACATTTCAATCGGCTCCTGGACTAGGCTAATCACGAACGTTCTCGGTAATGCTTTAAAGTATACGAATCAAGGTTCCGTCTCAGTTCGCCTTGAGACAGATGAGCCCGATCAAGTGGAAGATGGTTTGGAGGTCAGGCGCGTCAGACTTATAGTGAAAGATACCGGGATCGGTATTTCAAAAGATTTTCTGAAGCACAGCTTGTTCACGCCGTTCAAACAGCAAGATCCGCATTCTACAGGCACTGGACTTGGATTAAGCATCGTCCAGAGGATCGCGAAAAGCATGAACGGACGGCTGAGCGTCGACAGCGTGCCTGGTAAGGGAACCACAGTTACCCTCGAATTCCACTGTCGCTTCGTATCGGCGGGAAGGGTTCGGGCCAGAGGAGACTCGAACCTGGTGCAGCGGACGCGGGCTTTGAAAATGGCTCGAGCACACTTACTGACGAGAGATGATGAGAGCCCGTCTGATCCAGTGGTCACCAGTGTTCTTGAAAATGCTAAACAATGGTTGGGCTGTGTGGCCACCGCGGGAAATAGTTTACACGGTCTTCCAGACAATACCATCGTTTTGATCCAAGAAGAAGAGCTGGCATCTTGGGTGGAGTCGGATCAAAGCTCTTTACAAGCAGCCTTCTCCGAGCTGAACAGTAGCAAGGCACGCCTCATCATTCTAGCACGGTCTATATTGGCAGTTTCCACCAACATTACATTGGAGGGTCTTCAAGTGAAGCACAGCTTCATCCAGCAACCGTACGTAAATGAGTCTCTTCTATTTCTTTGACTTGGAGGGACTTTTGCTCTGTGTGCTGACTTTTCCCCCCAGCATTGGACCTCGAAAGCTCTGCCGAGGCTTGGTTCTCTCCGGAGACGAACCTATCGCGGATGAAGCCGGAAATTCGACTGCTCGCAGAGGGCATAGGCACCGGCGTAAGCCTCGTACAGATGAGAGCAAGCCCAAACCTTCTGTGATGAAACAAGGGCCAATGAATTCGGACGCTCCATCTGCGTCTTCCGAACGTCCTGGCTTGCCCTCACACCCATCTACCATATCCACCGACCAAAGCCCTCCGCGATCAGCCAGCGGCTCACCAACTAATTTGAGTCAAAGTGACGCTGAAGGGTCTTCCGACGCTACCATAGACCGCACGCAGGCATCCACAACACCCACAGATACGGACGCTGCGCCATCGACTGCCACACAGTCACCAGCGCCCAAGCAAACGAATCAGCAACCAGCTCCAGCTCCATCATCAACACAAAGCAAAGTACTGTTGGTGGAGGATAACGCGATCAACATGAAGCTGCTGGCCGCGTCAATGCGCAAGCTGGCGCTGCCGTACGTGCAGGCGGCCAACGGGCAGGAGGCGCTAGACCGGTATACGGAAGCGCCGTCGAGCTACTTCCTCATCCTGATGGACCTGTCCATGCCAGTGATGGACGGCACGACGGCGACGGCGCGGATCCGCAGCCTGGAGCGCAGCTCGGGACTACCGCGGTGCACCGTTGTGGCGCTGACGGGCGTGGCCAATGCCCAGGCTCGGGCCGACGCCTTCGCCGTGGGCGTCGACGACTTCCACACCAAGCCCATCAGCATGAAGACGCTCCAAGGCTTGGTATCGAGCATACGACACAAGGATGGCTCCGACGCTGGAGACGTAGTCGAGAAGTAGACAAGGGTCGCTGCTGGTCCTCTGCAGGAGGATTGCTGCACTAGGCCAGCCATGATATGAGCGATTACGGCTTGAGAGTTGGAAAGAGAGGTTAAGTATGAATGGACGACCAAGTATGAAACCAGCAAATGCACGATAATTTTCTTCACAAGTACAAGCAAGAATTGAACGCTCAAAGATCTCATGCTATATGTCATGCCGAAAACCAGCATCTGCAACAACACCTCTCTCAAATAGGAGGACAATATGTACGCAACATGCGGGAGACAGATGCTAGTTGCGGCTGCGATTTTCCTCAATAATCCGTGTAAGCGCTGAGCCAGCTGAGCGGCTCACTTCCTCTTTCGTATGTCTTGTATCGTGAGAAGACTTTATATGATGAGACCAATTGCGGGTAGTCGCGATTTTCCGAACCTGTAGCGGAAATCAAATCCAATGTACGCCAAGAAACCATTCCTCGTCCTCTTCCTCTACTCCACAGTGACGGATTTCGCCAGGTTGCGAGGGAAGTCAACGTTCAGACCCTCAGCCACGGCAAGCCAGTAGGCCATGAGCTGCAATGGGATGACGTTGAGGAGACCCTGGAGGATGTCGACGTTCTGTGGAACCTCAATCTTGTCCGTCTTTTCTCCGGGGAATTCTTCGTCTCCAGTGTTGCAGATGACGATTGGGCGACCTTTACGGGCAATGACTTGTTGGTATGCGTTGAGCGATTTGGTGAAGATGTTATCACGGGTCAGAATCATGACGATGGGGAGGTTCTCATCCACGAGGGCAAGGACACCGTGCTTCAGCTCGCCAGACATGACGGCTTCACAGTGCAGATAGGAGATCTCCTTGATCTTAAGGGCACCTATGTTGTATCATGTTAGCCAAGCAAAATCTTGTACAAGCGCGTTTTGTCACCAGCAAATCACTTACCTTCAAGAGCAGTAGCGTGCTGAGCACCTCGGCCAAGCAAGAGCAAAGACTTCTGGTCCTTGAACTTGAAGCAAAGCTGCTTGATTTCTTGGTCAAGCTCAAGGATTTGTCTGAATTGATCGGAGATCTTGCCCAACCCATTGATGATCTCAATCCTCCTTTGGTGCTTGCTGGCACGATCCTCAGAAAGAGACAACGCGAACATGATCATGCAGACGAATTGCGAAGTGTAGGCCTTGGTCGAGGCGACGCCAACCTCGGGACCAGCGTTGATATGGACACCACAGTGGGTCATAAGAGATATGCTGGAGCCTACGACGTTGACAATGCCAACGGTCAGAGCACCACGCTCCAAGCAGTAGCGCAGGGCCATAAGGGAGTCAGCAGTCTCGCCCGATTGTGAAACAAAGACGCAAGTATCGTCACGGAAGACAGGTGCCTGACGATCGAGGAAATCGGAAGCCAGCTCGACGGCGATTGGGATGTCGGTAAGCTCCTCGAAGGCACCCCTAACAGCCATACAGGAGTGGAAAGAGGTTCCACAGGCGATGAATATGATACGCCTGCACCTCCTGATGGTACTGATGTACTGCTTAAGGCCGCCCAATGTGACTGTCTTGTCCTCGACGTTGAGACGGCCACGCATGGCGTTGACGATCGACTCTGGCTGTTCGAAAATCTCCTTCTGCATGAAGTGGTCGAACCTGCCCTTCATGATCTCCTGCAGCTCGATCTCGATGGTCTGAATAGTGCGAACATTGCTAGTGCCCTCCATCTTGGACATGCGGTGAATGTTCAGCTGGCCCTCGTGGATGTGGGCAATGTCGTCATCCTCGAGATACAGCACCTTCTTGGTGTGCTCAACGATGGCTGATGGATCGGAAGAGAGGAAGAACTCGGTCGGCTGGGGGGCTCCGTCATCCGAGAGGAAGGCCCGAGACTGCGAACGGTGTAGCAAGCTCTTGTCTGGTGGCGCAAGAAGGTTGTTGTTCTTCTTCAAGGCGACATTCTGGCTAGCCAGCTCAGCAGGCAGCACTTCACCTTCCTGTCCAAATTCGACATCAACGAAATCAACCTTCATCTTCTTCTGTGTCTTCACACCAACAACGAGAGGAGAGCCCTTGCGGGCTGCAATGACCTCGCCTGGGAAGTGGACACTCTTGATCAAGAGACCGAAAGCTCCCTGCAGTTCCTTGATGACAGCCTTGGCCAGAAGAGTCATGTCGATGGTTGGGTGAGAGTCGTAGATGTATTTGCAAAGCTTTGCGATGGCCTCGGTATCTGTCTGGGTCTCGAATTTGAAACCTTTGCCTTCAAGGAGCGTCTTAAGCTCCTTGTAGTTGGTGATGATTCCATTGTGAACGATCGAGAATTCCCAGGCTGGGTCGGATCTGCGTGTTGGTAGAATTAGCGATTGTAGCTCTCCAGGGCGGACGTGGAGGAGGTTGAAAATACGGATGGCATGCTATCCGACAGCACATACCTGTGTGGGTGGCAGTTGAGCCTGCTTGGTGAGCCGTGAGTGGCCCATCTGGTGTGTGCGATACCGGTGTGCGAATCGAAGACCTTTGTAAGGTCTGGCTTCTCGTCCTCGATGAGCTGCCTCAGCATGGCAACCTTTCCAACCTCTTTGAATGCGAACACCTCTTTCTTCTTGTCACCATCGACGGCTAAACCAGCAGAGTCATAGCCTCTGTACTCAAGACGGGCCAGGCCTGAGAAGTCAGAATGTTAGCATTGGATCTGCGTGTTGGGTGAGGACGCAAGGAAGGAGGATGCATTCTAACCATTGACAAGAGTGTCGAGAATGAACTTCCTGTCCTTCTCGACCAGGTAGTTGATGTAACCAAAAATTCCTGAAGGGGACAGATCAGCCAGAATGTTCACGATATTCAAGATGCGGTGGCTCCCACTCACCACACATCTTTGCGGTACAAGTGTCTGGGTATGGTATTGGAAAGAAGCTTCAGCGACAGGCTTCGGTAGCAGGCGTAGTGAGGGTTTGATTCTCAGCTGTGGCAGCAGCCGGTCAAAGGTTTCAGGTCAAGGAGAGGAGCCGCGCGTCGAATAGATGTATTAAGTAGATGGGGCGCCGGGCGTCGGTAAAGGCTTGCAAAGGCGTGAGCTGGAAGAACAGGTAGGACGATGGTGTTGATACAGGAGCACAGGATGTGGAGTGTGGGTTTATGTTTGTAGCAAAAGCAGAGTGATGTTCGAAGGGTGGGAGGAAGCGTAGAAAGAGGGCGGTGATGGGAGTTTTAACCTTGGCTACCTGCCCACCTAGGAACGCCTACCGGCGGGAGCTACTACATCCATCATACTGAACTGTGTGCACATGCATGGCTAGGGACTGCACCACTGGGTGTGTCTACATGCCACCATCGCCGCCACTGCGATACACACTGGCTGCACACCTGTTACCATCACTACCATCACCACCACCACCACCACGACAACCACCAAACGCGGCTGCTCGAAACTTGCTGCATGTGTCTACACACCGACCCCTCCACCGCTAGGCTGGCTGTGGTCTAGCCCGCCAGGCTGGCAGCTATCAGCATGGAAATAGAACAGAAAACACAGGACACACGAGACACAACACAGAAGGTTGACGTCCCTTCTGACGTTCGCCTCTGCCAATGCGCTCGCTACTTGCTGTGCCTCGGCCCTGGTTACCGACAGACGGTGCTCTTGGACAGATTGACCAGGCAAGCCTTGACGCCGTTCTTTGTCCGTCCTTCGCCTGGCTCGACATCAGCATTGGTTGCCCCTTTCCCGTATACGACAGCTATGTCACCACCACCACACCCTCGCCCCTGCGGTCAGCAGTATGGCCAGGACCTATTACCGTGTTTGGCAGGGTGGGAGGATGGCATCACTCGTACACAAGACTGCGGTTCGAACCATTACCCCAGCCCTGACGGCCGGGTTGCCACGGACACCGATGCTTAACCCTATTCCAAGCACAGCGCAGCGTGCTTTTTTTTCCCTGTCTCCTACATTGCTGCCACTTTTAGTAATTCGTACTGTACGTACGGCGCCTACTGCCACCTCTGACGACCAAAGTGTCGTTACATATGCAGGTGGGTCTATCGGCGATGGCCGTGAGTAGGGTGAAACTGGAGTGCGTCTTGTACTTGTCGACATCTTCGTCGCTAGGTTGCCAGGGGAGTGTTTTCGTGGCCGGAGAACCCATGACAACGCCACAGCAACAGCACAGCAACAAAAGCGGGAGCAGAAGCGGGAGCAGAAGCGGGAGCGGGAGAAGGCTGCTGCCGTCTCGATCTACCCCCATGACGCTGCCATGCAAGGTACCATCCAGCAGATTATGCCCATTAAAGCATAGTCAGGAACAAGGGGCTTTCCTCATTGGTTCATCAGCGCCCCACTCGCCGCGTTTGACCCTGAGATCGGGCTGGGCCGCTGCTATTCTTGTCTCCCACATGTGAGCCCGTGCAACATGCCTCCAATGCTCTAGGTGACGTGGTTTGGATGGTATGAGTCGCACCGTAGGGCGTAAATGACTAGTTTCTGCTGCTACTGTTATCACTGTCGCCTTTTTGGAATTCCATGCCGTCCAATGTCGTTCCTGAGTTCTCGTATTTGTCGACCAAAATATCCTCTAGCCCTCTCCAAGATGCGGTCAGGCCACCATTGCAGACTGACGCAGTGATCTGCTTGGCCTAGCCCTTGCATTGACCGTATCCTGTGGTGATCAGTTCTTTTCCGCTCAGCTAGGTAATTGACCGGCTAGCTGGAAGTTACGACATTGCCGACACACTGCTACTGCACTGCTGCAGGGTGTGGTATGTGATTCGTGATATGTGCGGGTCTTGGGCCTCAACTTTGACAAGCCAATGAAGGTTGTACAGTACATTATCGTTCTACCTAGCCGTTCAGATTATGCAAATACCCAGCCATTTCCAACAACACCATCGTCACTCGTTTCTTTCAGTTCGCAAGGCAGACGGCTTTCCGGACCGTCTGCGGGTCTTGGAGAGCATCAACCATCCATCTGGCGACACTCTCACGACTGCATCCGTCGAACATTCCGATTCCCCTTCCGTCTTCCCCAAACTCCCTGACCCCAACTCCAGGCGCTTGCTCCTTCAACATGGTCGGCCGAGCGAATGTCCACTCTAGCTCCTCGACGCTTCTGACCTCGCGATCCGCTGCAGAGTGGTCTTCGACCTGCAGCATCATGTTGCTGGACTTGAATACCATCTTGACCAGCAGCGAGAGCTGACCCCAGGAATCGCCCGTGCCGAACGCAGACATCAGCACTATCCTGTTCACGCCGTGAAGCCGCATCGTCTTGGTCACATTGCGCACGCTGTCGCGGATGAAGAACCGTGGCGACACCGGCTTGGCCCACGGGCTGTCGCTGGCCCGGCTGGCTGCCAGCGTGACTATGACCGCCTGGATAGGATCCTCGGCCGGTGCTGATGAGAATGCCCTGTCGACCGCTTCGATATCCAATGGCGTGCCCTCGGACACCATCAAGCCTTCACGTCCAGCCATGGAGCTGGCTCGTCGGACCAGTGCAGAGACGTTATAACCTTGCTCGAGAGCATAGTCCACAGCTAATGAGCCTGTTCGCCCATTTGCCCCTAGGATCAGAACCCTCATTTCTAGGACGTTGGTCTTCTGTATTCGTCGGTCTTGAATGTGTCGGTGTTTGTCGAGTCGGTATAGGTGCAGCTTTTGTGGTGTATGAGGCTGGGTTGGTAATTTACAGTTCGTCGTACGTTTTTACCGTAAGTTCAGTTGGGAGGTCGCTGATGGTGGACTGTTGGTGCTATTGTAGCAGCCTCCATGCCTTTAAATACGTGCCTTCTTCAGCAGAGGTGGTCAATCCTGTCGTGGTGTAGGATTCCATTGCTGGATTTATCTCCGAAACCTCGGCCGACGGCTGTGGACGNCGAGGCAGCATCACTAATAGCCTTCATTACTTGCGATCACAATGACAAAGGTGGAGGGCATTAGGCTCGCAGTTGGGAACTAATTAAAATCTCTCGACTTGCTAATTCAATTGTTACGAGTGTAAATATATATCAAAACCTTTTACAGGACCGAAGGTCCTAAACGCCTAATGTGAGGTTCGCTGTATCCCTATACTGTCCATTTTATGACATTTGATGCAGCCACATTCCATGCAGCCACAACATCTATAGGCTCTCTAGTCGTCGAACTTGATACCTTTAAGGCTGAAGTCGATAGCACCACCTCTATAGCTTCCTATTCACGTTGATTAAGTCAGCATATTTTCTTGTCGTGATAACCTTCAATCTAGAGTCGGAGAAATTGACATACCTCTCTTCTTCTTGTTTTTCTCCTTTGTGAACCCTTTGCCCTTGGTGACGATCAGATCACGATGAGCCTTCTCGGCGTAGTCGTATGGTACGTAGGCGTTGCTGGCAAGCCTGGGATCGATCTTGATATCCTTCGGTATCCTGCTGAAAGGTACGACCTCTTTCTTCTGACCATTGTGTGCAGGCTTCGCGCTATTTCCCATTTGAGCCATTCGCGAAGGGTGAATGGCACCGTTGTTATCGGACGACTCAGCCGAGGTCGAAGTAGGCTCATTCTCTGTGGACGGACCGTCACCTTGTAGGGTCTTGGAGGAAGTCGACGAAGACGATCCACTTTCCTTCCCAGGCTTAGCGTCTGAGTCTGAGTCCGAGTCGCTGTCACTGTCGCTGGAGGAAGAGTCGCTGTCGCTATCGCTGGAGGACGAGTCTGAGCTATCATCACTGCTTTCATCTGAGCTGGAAGGCAGCTCTTTCATCACCGCTGCATTCAGCACCTCCTTCTCATCGTCGTCACTGTCGGAGTCGGAGTCGCTGGAGTCATCATCGCTCGAATCGCTGCTCTCCACCTTGGCACGCTTGGTTGGTGGCGCGTCACTTTCGCTGGAGGAGTCGCTTGAATCATCGCTGCTGCTCTCGTCGTCTGAGTCTGATTCGGATTCCGAATCGGAGCTAGAGTCAGAGTCCGACGATGATTCTTCGCCTCTCTTCCTCTTCTTTGAAGCAGTGACCTCGACGGTCGCAACAGCACCGCTGTCGCTATCGCTGTCGCTATCGCTGTCACTGCTGTCCTCTTCATCGTCGTCACTGTCATCGCTGTCGTCGTCGTCGTCGCTGCTGCTACTACTGCTGCTGCTGCTGCTGCTCTCACTCTCGCTCTCGCTCTCGCTCTCGGCTTCGTCTTCGCTGGCTTCCTCTGCCTCGTCATCAATGACATTTTTACCTTCAGCGTCGCTGTCACTGTCGCTGTCACTATCACTGTCATCGCTTTCCTCCGTGTCTTCTGGAACCACGCTTGGGAAGCTCTTCTTCTTTTCCTTCCAGTAGTGCCACAGCTCTAGCAGGGAGTAGTTCTTGTCCTGCTCTTCACCATCCTTCCATTGCTCGATGTCGATCTCGGCACCAGACTTCTGTGCCTCCTTGACGAGCGCAGACACTGTCTTGTCATAGCCGAGTTGCTGCAGGGCGTGCGCGATTTGGTGAAGGACTGCGGCGGCAGCTGGGGCCTTGGAATCGACATATGGCCATGCGTCTGCGGGAACGGAGCCCTTGGTGATCTCCTTCTTCCCCATCTTGAAGGCTTGTGGATATGGCGATGCTTGTGAAAGAATTTCGGTCGAACGGACGTCTGTTTGCTAGAAAAGACCCTGCAATGGATCCGTGGGGCAGAATCGTGAATGTGATGCGGACTTTCACAAATTCCCAAAGTTGACCCGATTAGGTAGGTACCTGGAAAATTATCTGCGGGTCGGAAACGCCTAGATACCTGGGTACTTGTATATCGCGCTAGGCACTCTGCGGCGCGCTGAATCAGCCACGGATCTTGCCGTGATCCATTTGGCTCACACTACCTCAGGCTTGCTAGAGGTAGTTAATCAATATCGCTTGGTGCTGTTGTCTGGAACCTTCAAAGAACCCAACAGGTAATCATATGCAATCTCAAGAGTGAAAAGCATAGATCAAAGCTTNTGTGCGGGACNTCACGTACGCAGAATGGGATTTGATAAGTTCATCTAGCTGCTCTCTCTATTGATCTGCTCAAAAGCACTGTCACGCAACCGACGCCATATCACGCTTTGACTGCCTCTTGCAGCGAAAGCCATTCTTTACTGAAAGGATAATCTGCGTAACCCATTTCGCTTTTCCTGGCATAGAAGGTTTCACGGTCATAAGGTGTCAAGTCGATACCCCGCTCGATTCTGAACGGCAGATCCGGCGTACTTATAAAGTACCTGCCAAAAGCAATTCCGACGTTCTCCGACTTGTAGACATCTTTCAGGACCGTTCTGGCCTTGCCAGGAGTAAACCCGCCAGCCATGAGGAGCGGGTTTTGCGAGCCCCAGATCTTAACGAAAGGGTCGTTTTCGCGCGTCACGGCGTGGTAGTCTCCGTCAGCAGCGCTTGAGTCTTTCGATATCCTGCTCTCGACGAGGTGGAGATAGGCAATGTTCAATTTCTTGAGCTCTTCTGTGATGTGCGAAAACTGAGGTACCGGATTTTCCATGAGCATCCCTTGGAAGGTGCTCCAAGGTGACAAGCGGACACCGACTCTTTGACTGTCTCCCCCAACAGCCTCGATGACTGCCTTTGTCACTTCAAGCCCGAAGCGTGCTCGGTTTTCGATGCTGCCGCCATACTCATCTGTACGCTTGTTGCTTACGTCTTGCCAAAATTGATCAACTAGGTATCCATTGGCTCCATGGATCTCGACTCCATCGAATCCAGCTTTGATGGCATTACGAGCGGCACTAGCGAAGTCTTGGACAAATGTCGAAATTTCGTCCCGGGTCAGTTCTCTCGCGGTGCCACCGCCACTGATCGTCGCAGCAATGCCAGCCAATGGACCTGTAGATGCTGAGACCACGTCGAACCCTCCTTCTTCTTCCAATACCGCAGGGAGAGCGACCCGTCCCAACGCCCAGAGCTGACAGTAGATGTAGCTTCCCTTCGCATGAACTGCATCCGTGATAGCCTTCCAGCCAGCAACCTGAGCATCATCCCAGATACCAGGAGTGTTCTTCTGCCCGCCACCGCGAGGGGAGACGAACGTTGCTTCGGTGATCAGAAGCGTGCCTGGCACTGAAGCTCGTTGCTCATAATAATCCTTGACGATTGGGAGTGGGACGTGGTTGTCGTCTGCTCTGAACCTGGTCAGAGGCGCCATTATCACTCGATGCTTCAGGTCCAGATGACCGATTCGCAATGGTTTAAACAGAACATCAACCGACATCATGTAAATTTGAACCTGGATGCTGAGCTTATTGTGCTGGTTTGGATTGAATTGGTTTGGAAAGAGCAATCGATTGGGGTCAATCCCTTTTATATACTCTGCAATTCTTAACTCGCGACATATCTCACCACCACCCTCGAACACCTTGATTGATCTGATCAGCTCTACAATACGAGGGCTTACAAATTCATGAAGGTGAGGTTTCAAACGTTGTTGCGACTTTGCTCTGATGCTGATGTGGGAGCCTTGACACGCATTCCTGTCACTCACGCTAAGAGGAGGGAAGGCACTCCATTGGTTTACAGATGGATTGCCTTAACGATTTGCTCATTTCTATCTCTATTTCAGCCTCTGATTTGCAATTCTTAGGTACAACTGGACAAAATTGAGCTGCATTCCCGCGTTCATCTGGTCGCATCAGTACCAGATGTGAGACGAAAACCAGCTTAGCAATCACTCAGCCTTGTCTATAGCATATAAAACCGTTCACATTGTCATCTCAAAGCCTCACTGTGCATATCTCAAGCATAATGCCTCGTATTCTCAGTCTCCAGACGGACATTTGTCAGAGTCAACATGCGCTACTTGGAGGCATGGTACCTTGCACAAAAAGCATCATCGATCTTAAGTTGGCCGATTTTGTGTAGATCTATTCGTATAAGAGCCACGGCTTATAGAAGCGCTTAGATTGTTCCATCATCTATCATCCATTGCATCCATGTGCTATATGTAGGTATCAAATTAAGCTGTAGGCAGTGTTCACGTTTTGTCCCACTAGACTTCATGACACTGTACATTACAATTCCTTATGTACGTTCCTTGTTGCTTCAACTGTCTTCCATCGTTACCTGCCATGGTAGTAGCGAGACTTCGCCGCCCGTCAAGGATGGTGCTACAGTAGATCTGCCAAAGCTTGTATGGCTAAGCTCCCTGGAGCTCGAATCTATACCTCATCTTCGTATCTTTTGTGATGATTCATGATCCTTACAGTTCATTCTAGCCCAGCATGTCCTCGTCTAGCTGTGATAGCCAGCCAAGGGAGCCTCACTTCCAGGTTCAGCGACATAGTAATACACTGGAGACCATCACTACGAGTGCCAGACCCTTGCGAAGGCTGAAGAAGACCTTTGTGACCCAGGAAGGTCTCACGGAATGCAGACTAATGGCAAGTAAATATATGTTGATCTCAAGGTCAAATTCCCATACATCCAAGATGGCGAGGGTTACGAGGTAAGACGGGCAAATGAAGACGTCACGTGATCAAGGAGTGAGATCAGCTCTCAGCCAATAGGATGACGAATTTCAAGATGACCGGGATTGGGCGAAGCTTGCCCAACTCTTCTCTTCTTCCACTAGGACAACCATCACCACCCACCGTAATACCACCTCTAAACCCTCTCCCCTCCATCCGATATTCACTCGACAGAAGCAGCAGGGTCAATCCCTTCACGATGCTGTCGCGATCAAGCCTGAGGGCGCTGGGCGCCGCGCGCAATGCCGCCTCCAGAACCTCCGTGGTATGCCGCTCGAACCACCTCACAACATGCGCAATGCCAGCCCTGGCAACCCAATGCTTCCAAAGAGCGGCTGGGAAAGCTCAGAGAGCTGGTAGGCATGACCTAGGCGACATATGGACTGATTCATGGAATGAAATAGCGAAATGCCTCCACATCCGCCTCCACCGAGTCCGCTCAATGGAAGAACACTGCCGCTCTCGCCGCTGCCACCGCTGCCGGTGTCGGCTCCGTCGCTTGGTATTACTACCAGTTCGGCCAGCCAGTGCATGCCATGACACCAGCTGAGGAAGGGTAAGAGACAAGCTTGATTCGGAAGAAGGGGATGATATAGCTTGAGGGAAAAGCTGCAAATGAGCGAATCGATTCCCGCGTGAAGCAGGACAATGGCTGAATGAAATGGACTAACTTGTCTTTCTGGACAGACTTCACGCTACCAAGTACCCATGGGAGCACGAGAAGGCCTACAAGACCTTCGATCACGGTGCCCTGCGCCGTGGCTTCCAGGTCTACCGTGAGGTCTGCGCATCTTGCCACTCCCTGTCCCGTATCCCCTGGCGTTCGACTGTCGGTGTTTTCAACACCGTCGACGAGGCCAAGGCTATGGCGGAGGAGAACGAGTACGACGCCGAGCCGAACGATGAGGGTGAGATCGAGAAGCGCCCAGGAAAGCTCTCCGACTACATCCCAAGCCCATACAAGAACGACGAGGCCGCGCGCGCCGCCAACAACGGTGCCCTTCCTCCAGACCTTTCGCTCATCACCAAGGCCAGGCACGGCGGTGTCAACTACATCTTCTCCCTGCTCACTGGTTACCCTGACGAGCCTCCAGCGGGAGCTGTCGTCCCAAGCGGACTGAACTTCAACCCATACTTCCCAGGTACCGGTATCGCCATGGCCCGTGTCCTCTACGACGGCCTGGTCGAGTACGAGGATGGCACATCTGCCACGACCTCGCAGATGGCCAAGGATGTTGCCGAGTTCCTCAACTGGGCTGCGGAACCCGAGATGGACGAGCGCAAGCGTATGGGCTGGAAGGCCCTCACCGTTGGTGGTGTTCTCTTCGTCATGTCCATCTGGGTGAAGAAGTAAGTCAACACGACACCAAACATTCAGAATCCCAATCCTTACTGACGATTCCGCACTAGGTACAAGTGGACCAACCTCAAGACCCGCAAGCTCGTCTACAACCCTCCTCCCGTCAAGAGCCCACGCAAGCCTTCCGCCTTCAGATAAAGAAAAATCTAATGTATTCCCAGACTGGGCCCTGCGGGGTTGCCGGTCGAGGGTTACACATCATGAAACCGGCGCGAAGGGTCGGGATCTGCATCGACAGGGTGCGCGGATCCGCCGCGTGGGGTTCCGTGAGTCCTGTTGCGGCGAACACAGACGACGACGGGTTGCGAAACAATGTACAGCAGTAGACCTCCACGCTTTTTGTGAAAATTCTGTCTCTCATATGTCTCCTGTGTGCGCTGTATGCGTGGTGTATCAAGAATCTGTGGTATTACAACCTCACGTCATTCTCCTCTTTTCGTCTCAAACGTTGCCCACGTAAAGTTTGTCCAAAATCAAACAGTATCAAAAGGCGTAGTGTTCGGTATTCACGAAGTGTGTTATGCGTCGACTAAATTACATTTGACGAACTATTTAACTCGCTGCGTGAGGGAACCATCGCCGTATCGAGGATTTGACTCCTGGCCAGTAGCCCATGAGTTCGCTATGAAACACACCAGATCCAGACAAGCGACTAGATGCCACAATGCCGATCAAAAGGCGATCAGGCGGTTGTTGTCATTCATGCATTCAACATTGTTCCCATATTCGTCGTCAATCAGGTCCCTAGCTAATGGGGGCTACAATTCGAATCCTCCGAACACCAGCCCACCTTCATCTCGCCAGCCGTCCAGATGTGCACTTTGCGAAAATTAAAAAAACCACTCACAGATCTTCCAAGGCAGAAGAGTGTAACCATTAGTTGCTGCATCCGAGTGATGATGGTGTTGTCTCGGCCCTGGCCATGGCATCGAGAATTCACTTCCGCGACTTTTGGGAGGCCGGAAAAACTGGATCTTTCGCATTATTGAGATCGCCGTTCGGGAGAGTAGTAGTTGCAGCAAAGTTGCCGCTGCCGCCGGCATCAAGAGAATTAGAGCTATCCTCGCCCACATGGCGCAAGTGGGCACGAATGCTCTGACGCTTCTGCCTTTTGCGCCGACGCCGACTAGCCTTGCTTGGGGACATTGACGACATTACAAAAGGCTGGCCCTGAGGTTCCCCTTTTGGTTCGTGATGGACTAAAGGCTCTGGGATTTGAGGACTGGGGTCCGCGGTTTGCGCTGCGGCTTCCAGGGCGAGCTTCTTTTCCTTCTTTTTCCGTCTCTTTTCCTTCTTGGTGAGCCTGGCCGAGATATCGGTATTCTCTAGATTTCCGTTGTTTGCCACCACCGGTACGAGCTCATGTCCAACGGAGTGTTGGCTGAAGTAGACTGGGGAAGTGTGATGGCTTCTAGGCTGAAGGGCATGAGCATTGCCTTCGGCACTTTGTTGGTGAGGGCATTCACCGAGATCGACCCCAATCATCCAGCTTCTAGCATGAAAACCATTATCACGGCTATTTGGTGTAGCCAGGACTGGATTTGAGGATACATGACCATTGAGTGGCGATTTCACTACCTGAGCGGTCTTTGTCGTTACCGTCACACCCTGATCGCCCTCATTGTCAGATTCCTCAGCCTGTTGGTCAGCCATAATGTCAATTTGACCTTTGGAATCTTGAAGTATGGGCACACGGTCAGATTGGTTGAAGCCCCATTCACCATCGTCGTCATCATGGTTGGGGTGCCAGTGATCGGCTTCGTCGCTCTCGGTATCATCTTCAAAACGGATGAGTTCTTCGACACCATCTTCGCCAATGAAAGTGCTAGGCTTGCCCTCGTATTCTCTTGTTCTCTGCCAGGACTTTCGAACTATCGAGGCTTCGAGTTCTTCGTCACTCAAGTCGTGGGCTCTGTCAAGAGCAGCCTCATTCTTCTTCATATCGAATGCAAATCTGATTTCCTTTTCCGATTTTGTATTTTTGAGTTCTTTCAGCACTTGCTCCATTATCTCTGCATCAGAGAGCTCCCAGCTGCGACGTTGACCTTTCTTTGTTCGATGATCAAACAGACGATCGAAGATTTCATTATCTGGTTTGCGATAAGGAGGTATCATCAGTGCGAATTCCGCCTGCTCTTGCGTTGTGTCTTGAGCATATTGGTCAGCAACATGGTGAGCAGCATTGTCTTGTGGTAGATACGCATCTAGAAGTGCTGGGGGACCACTTCTATTCTCAAGCGAGACATGATTATCGTCTTGGCTAGCTTGACCGTTTTCTGAGACCACGAGGCTCTTTTTATTCTTCTGCGTAGAAGATGATAATGGTTTGGGTGAGGACGGTTGAGAATCGGTCTCTTCTCGTGTAATACCTTCCGCATCCACAGATGTTTCAATAGCGTCTTCCACAGAGTCTTTCACAATGGATTCAGCAATTTGGGTATCAAGCCTTTCGGTGGGCCTGACAAGTGGCGGCTTCACATTGATCAGGACGTGACTCAAGGTCCGTATTTTCGGCTGGTCAGATTGCTTTGTTTGTAGGCGCTGAAATGCAGCTTTTTCTTCGACGCTGACCTTCCCATCGTCGTCCGAGTCAATCTCAATTGGATCTTCTATACTGATTGATCCAGGTGCGGATGCCTTTGGAACCCTGGACGGTCCAATGGGTGTAGGCATAGGGCTATCCATGGATGCGGTGCTTTGCCTTCCACTTTGACTGCTGCGAGAAGAGAAGTCCAGTTTCGTCTGTCGGGTGCGCCAGGGGCGCGCATAATCCCGAGCCTTGGGGGTTGCTTCGTTTAATTCATCCACAGGAATCACGACCGAATCGAGCACGCGTAAGCTATGGTGCTCGTGGCCTGGATTGACGGCGGTGTCTTCGATGGTACTTTTGGGAGGTGAGGAGCGAAAGTCGTGGTCAATATGTGGACGGCCAGTTATCAATTCATCCTCCAGGAGTGGAAACTTGGAAGATATGTCATTGTCGCCGCGCGCTCTGAGCGGAGAGCTGGGTCCTGGAGTCTGTGAACTTTCAAGCTCCTGCATCTCTATGTCCTCTTGGTCATCGTCGGACAGTTCATCTATCTGTGCACGGTACTTCCTCCATTTCCTGAGAAGGCCGCCTTTCACCTGGGGAAACCATTCGGTACAAAGGACAGGCTCGCTGACATCCATTCGATACGCCCTACGCATCCTGAAGTCCTCACGCCTTGTCCATCCCTGGATAGCCACTTCGTCCGAAGGTAGAGTCTTGTCGTTCTCACTCGCTTTAAACACAGAAGGTTCTAGGGAGCGCATCTTATGCTCAATCGAACCTAATGACCTTCTGGGGAAAAGCTCGGCGCGGCACTCTGCAAGATTCATGCCCTGGGTCATGGCCTTTCGCAGTTTGTTAATCTCGTCTTCGGTCCAAGGTTGTGGACGAGAGGAGCTGGCAGATGAAGAAGAGGCCTGTGGGAGCTCCAGTCCCGGCCGTTTTTTAAGCAGTAACGATTTTCGAGCGCGGGCAGAGCCACCGGTGCGCGAAATATTGTATTCTTGTAGTACCTTGTCAATCGGCCATCCTTTTCGTAAGCCCTCAACAAGCGAGATGTCTTCAGCCTTGGTCCATTCGTGGGATCGTGGATTGCGGTCAGCAAGTCGTGCTGATTTAGGGACCCGTTCAGGGCTAGGATCGTCAAAGATCACACGCTTTCTTTTGGCGGTCGAAGCCCCTTTAGCGGATTGAGACGCCTTATTAGAGGACCTCATCGCAGTTCTGGGAGTAATACGAGAATCAGGATGGCTGGAAGCCGCTCGTTCCAGGTCAGAGTCCGTCACACCATCCAGGTCGATGTAGTCTCGATCGCCAACAGGAGCATTTGAAAGATTCGATGGAGTTGCGTGAGTCCCAGTAGTGTGGGCCAACGGTGTTTCGGTTGCGATTTCCTGGTGTTGCCGTTGCGCAGATTCAGGTGGATCAAATTCCGAGATGCTGCTGGATATGTGTGGTGTTGAAGCAGTTTCTGTGACTGTGGGCGCTCTGTTAGCTAGGCGCGAAAATGCTTGGCCCATGGTACTTGTCTAGAGGTGAAAGGAAGCCGAAGGCGCCTGTAGTGAACGCAACGCAAGCAGGTATTGTTCAGTGAAGACAGAAATGAAGTCTTGCAAATGGCATGTGATTGACATAGAAGGCGGAAGCCAAACGAGGGGATGTGTTCGAGACAAGACAGCAAGAAGGAGAAACCGACTGGGTGGCACTTACCCTTGCGCGTGTCCATGGCCGAGTCATGTGACTCTCCGTCACCAGTCCCGGTCTCGCTCTCGACGTCATTTCCAAGTGCGGTCTGTCCAAATGAGGAAGGCGCGCAAGAACTGCTCAGCTCCAGCTGGGATTGACTCTCACGTTGCAGCTGCATTTCCGCTTCCTTCGCATCCAACAATCGTCTCGAGACCCTCGGCGTGCTTTGATCATCATCGTCGTCCAATCGCGCTTCGCTCTCCAATTCATTCGCACCTGGCGTCGATTGCACCAACAGCTCGGTCCCTCCTCGTTCCGCAATGCTACTGCGGCGTCCAGTACGAGGGGTTGATCTAGCTCGAGGGCCTGGCGACGAGACCGGCGTTGTGTTCCCGGCAGAAATAGTCCGTCGGCGGCCACCTTGGACGGTGGGCGTGGCTGGTGGTAGCAGGGTAGAGTCAGGCCCGAGGGAAGAGTCGCGACCGAAGGCGTCGCGGACGACGAAGACATGGCGATCCTCCTTTGCCATATCCCTCTGCCAGAGATCGCCAACCCTCTCATGCTTCGGGAGATCCTCGCCCTCAGTACCCTGCAGCTTGATCCATTCCGCGCGCTTGTCCCTCCCGTAAGCATGCCTGTATTGCGATTTGATATGCTTCCAGAGATCGTGGATCAGCCATTGCGCTTTGGCGGTGACTACAAAGCGGCTTTCGCTGTTGGATGGTTTTTGCGGCGACTGGGTTGACGGCGCATGCGCCGGCCGTGGCGGCATCAAGTTGACGAAGAGCTTTATTCGAGACATTACGTATGAAAGGTGCGGGTGTCAACGATCGCGTGGGAGTGATTCGCTCGGTGCGAGCTGATCTGCTATGGGACCAGATGCGACGCTGGCAGGGCGGGTCGACATGCGCCTCTGCAGCTCAAACACTGGTAAGGGACAACAATGGGTGGCTGAAGCAACCAACGTACATTTTCAAAACGGTGTAGCACAATACCGTCATATGCAGCCTACCTTTTTTAGTTTCGTAGCTTGCTCCACTGCGCCTGAAGCCAAAAACGCTTTCGGAGGTGAGCTGCGGAGCTTTGAGACCTGTCACATTCTAGCCAGTCTTGCCAGCCTCGACCGCTTAACGACATTTGCAAGCAACAACTTCTTGCAGCTATGTGTTTGCCGGACTAACATTATGGATGAGTTGACAGTGAATGGTTTCGTAGCTATGTGGGGGCATCTTATCTACAGCTCTGAATCTACTTGAATGCCGAAGGGGTATTGGGTCGGTGACATAAGGAACAATAGGACAAAGCGGGCCATGCTAATGTCCAATTGCTCACGACCTGTGAAGGTATACTATAATAACGACCGTACATTGACGGTACGTCTGTGTGGTCCATTCCTGTACATGAGGCTCGCTCAAATAAGCAAATCAAACAGAAAACATCATCACATCGTTCAAGGCTTGCTAGACCCCAATACCGTCGGTCGAGCACAGGTCCAGCTGCAAGCCTTGCGGAGAAAGGGTAGAATTGCGTCACGGTCGAGCCGCCCGGCACGCTGACCACAATGCCAATACTCCATCCACTCGGCTCGCGCGATGATAAACCTGCGATTGCAAGTCGAGCAAGCCTGATTTTCGAGGTCTTGGAATTTTGCTGCTTTTTGTAGTCCGGTAATGACCGCCATTGGCACCTCTTGGTTGTCAAAGCCAGAAAGATCACTCAGATTGTAAGTAGATTGGGCGGCACGTAATGCAAGCTCAAAGAGTGAGGGCGCAGCACTCGTCACGTGGGCTGATTGCGCAGTCTGGTCTTCTGCATCCACTGGGGCAAACCGTTTGTTGTCGACCATAGTTGGAAGCATCGTGTGTGGATTGCATGCCCGACCAGCAATGTTGAAGTAAGTGACTTTGGAAGTCGCAACGCATACACGTTCCACTCTGCAGACGTTGCAAGTTGCCTCCTGGTCCGCGTCATTTGAATCCAGGCCTCGGCCGGCATCCTCACCTACGTATGACTCTGGTATGCTAGCGAGATCTGCCTCAAGCAATGGATTGGGGCGCACGGTAATTTGCTTATGACCATCACTGCAGTCCATCATATTCAACAGTTCCCATGGCAGCCACTTGAGGCCATTGCCGGCTATATTCAGCTCTTTCAATTTCTCAAGACTGGCGATGGCTGAGGGTATCTCATTGAGTTGGTTGTTGCGTAGGCTCAGGACTGATACATCTTTCAATCTGAACAATTCATATGGTAGACTCTCCAGTGCATTACCAGATAAGAACAGTTTGACTGATGGTGTAAGTGGAGCGTATTCCTCCTCACTCGGCGGGTTCATTGCATCGGTGTGCACATGCCTGACCAGTAGATGGAGGGGGCGCAGGAGGTCGTCTGAGAGATGTCGTAACTGTAGATCCGAAAGATCAAAGGTTTCCTTGCCATTCTCGACACACGACGCTACGATAGAACGTGCGAGGCCTTGGGGTGATGTATCTGCTGTTGCTCTTGCTGCTGTTGGCGACTTTATGGATGCTGGACTCATTTCAAGGCCCTGCATGCGGTTGAGGCTTGATCGGATGCTATTACCCGAAGCACTGCTGGCGATACTGAAGGAGCTTGAGTTGCTGACATCGCTTCCCATCCAGACACCTGAATCAAAATTACGACGTTTGTCTTGCCTTTTGGTCAGTTTGCTTCTGACTGGTGTTTGCTCATGATTCCACCACGGCCCCTTCAAGTGCCGTTTTCTCTTCCTGGGAGCATCGTAATGACTGATGTCTGCATCAGATGCATCCTCACTGAACACAGGGTCGCTGGACAGGCTGCTGTAGACCGAAGCTTGCCGTTTGCGACTGAAGAGTTGATAGGATGTTGGTAATGGTGGGGGCGAGCTTGCAGGCTCTACCGGGCCACTGATGGTTGGTAGTAATGGAGGTGAGGAGGGTACTGCCATCCTGGCGTGAGTCGAGTATCCACACCAGGACGTCGTTGCAGGAATGGGAGGGGGAGAAGAATACCTTGAGATATTCAGGGCCCAGCCTCCCGACGCGTCCAGCAGATAAGATACTATCTGGGAGACGCGTCGGTACACAAGATATCTGGATGCCAAGACTTTGCCATGACGCCATAGCAGGCGTGCTCACAACCTGCCCGCAACGTGCCAACCTCGATGTCTGAGGCAGAATATATTGGAATTCAGTTACACTACAGTCAGACGTCACCTGGTTGCTTTCCAGCAAACATCGCCCTCAAATTATGACTGTCATATAAGATATTGCCCATGATAGCAATCATAACAGCAGCCTGGAACGTGTTGTCAGCAGCCGTTAGACAACGCTTGGAGATTCGTAACGTACGAGAGAAAGATCAAATCCTTGAGACACCTCGACCTTCCACTCGGGTCGCCTCCATGGAAGGTAGACGGAATATTTCTCCTTTCGTTTGGCTGTCATCACGACAGAGTCACCGAGGTAGACGTTGGTTCGCAGCTTCCATATGTCTTGGCCCAACACCTTGACACTCATCTCTCGGCCATCCGGTGCAGCATTCAACAGTTCCACATCAATCGTGTCCAGAAGTCCACTTCCCCGAGGCGTAATGCGGGCAAGAGGCAAGCCGCTCTGACCGGTACTTTCCACAAACCAAGTCAAACTGGCAGTCTTCTTATAAAGCTCGAGAATGGGCGTTCCGTCTGCCTTGAGGAACGTGTGCCTTCTCTTGATTGAAAGGGCCTTGCCTTCAATCTGTATCAGCTCTGTTAATTCGCTTGCAGTTGACATGCTAGTCGTCTCCCTACTGCCGCGTACGATGGTGTAGTCATTACCTGAGACGCTTTTGTCATGCTGATCAATGAATAAGGTTGTTGGTTCTGTTGCTATGTATTCAGGCAGAATAGCGATTCGCTCTGCCAGATCTGAAAGCGGAGATCTCATTGTAGCGTCTGGCTGGGTTTGCAAGCCTCTCAGATACTCCCGATGGTTATTGGATGAATGATTTGCAAAGAGCAGCGAATTGATCTGACAAGCTGAGACCATGAACGCTGATGACGACGTCCGTTGTTGGGACGAATGTTCCAACTTCGAGCCATCAAAACAGCGGCAATATATAGAGCCAGGGTTCCCGATTTCGAAGACGAATTCGTCGACGACCCGGTAACATAGGAAGTACGACGACACGATTCAGACACGGCAGAAATGAACCAACCGCACACAGGCACAGTCTCGACTGCTGTTAGGTAATGCTTGCTAACGTCCCCTGTGAAGTGCAGCAGGGAAGTAGAAGGACAGACGGTATATCCATCTACCCGCTTTGGTTGCTACAGACCGGTCCATCAATTGCAACAAAAACTTTACTCCACATAACAGCAGCAATGCATGCTCTGCCGCGGTGGCAGACCTGCCGCGGCCAAGAGGCGCGAGATGACGCAAGTCACTTATTGGACCATCACAGTGGTGCTCGCATATCTTGGCAGACTGATCGCTTGGATCCAAATGCAATCGATTCCGATCCTCTCTGCCATAGGGTCTCATTACGAGACTGCCTGTGCTCTATGTGGGTTTGCTGCAAGTCGTCGGTGCATTGCACATACTGTATAGCATTGGTCGTGAGACGGCGATCCCCTACAGACTGTGGAGAACGATGATGCACACCGACAGGATATTCGGTTCGAAGACAGATATATCAGGAGGCACTCAAACCCATGATTAATGATGCATATCTCAATCGGTCCAAGATAATGCAGGTCCTCACTGTGTCACTTGAGTCGACGACATACCATGCTAGGGCGTGGGGGATGGGATGCACCGATAACCCTGGCACCTGGGCACCATCCTTCATCATAGCGACATTTCTGTAGAATGAGTCAAAGCCATGAGATGTATATCGTGCAATCGTGTCATCGTGAAATCCAGGTTTGCTGGGAAATCAACAGCAATTCTAAACTCACGTATATTTCCATTTCACATCCACATGTACCAATTCGCGTGCCTGAGGCAAGCTAGCCAGCGAATCCTCACGAAAAGGGATGATAACCATATTGAAAATATCGCCTTGTATCCAATAGGAAGGGGTAATATATCACGTCAAGAAAGGATTGATCTTGTCCGTAACTATTTAACAATTCTTCGATGAGCCGCCATTTGGCCGCAAAAGTTGCCACTACACTTGAATACACAGATTCTACGTCGGTGGCCAATTGAGCATATGGAGGTGGCCCAAACAGCTTTTGGTCTATATCCAGTCCTATATGATAGGGTCTCAATCTGGGCTCTATCAATATTCTCGATGAAGAATACCGATGAAACCCGAGTCTACTGAGTCCTATGCGAGCGATGTTCTTCACTTAGGAGGAGTCCCCAATGCATTCGAAGTTTCAACATGTTGGGGGCGGTTGAGATCGACACCGGAGTAAAATTTAGGTCTTAGTTCCTTCCACCCCTCTTGATCTCGTTGATAGTGCGCCTACGGATATCGCTCTCGGCGAAGAGGGCCTCGATGAGGTCAACAAGCTCCTCGGCATCGAACTCGAGACTGAGCTCGCCCTCGTTCCAGAGATACTTGATATCGGCGAGGGAGCTGTCGAGGATCTCGGCGAGGTACTGGAACTTGAGCCAGAGGGGACAGTAAACGAAGGCGGCGGAGAGATCCGAGCTGGGGGCAGTGGAGGCATCGTCAGACGGCATTGGTTGGACAAAAACGTCCTTGATGGCGGACAGGTTTGCGCAGAGCAGCCTGAGCTGGCGGCTGTCGGCCTCGCTGATATCGGCGAGGTCCTGGATCTCGGCGATCATCTTGGCGATGACGGCGGACAGCAGCGAGCCGAGGGACTGCAGCAGGGCGGAGGGGGCCAGCACGGGCTTCCACTGGCGGTGCAGGGTGCGCAGGCGGTCGACGATCTGGTCGATGGCGCTCTCGCACTCGCGCATGAACGGCTGCACCGTGCAGTTGCTGAACCCTTGCGCGCCGTCCAGCAGGTCGCGCAGGATCGTGCACTGCGAGTCCATCTCGGAGCCGTAGGCGCCCTTGGCGAACTGCTCCAGCGCCCGCACGTCGTTGTCCAGGCGCAGGCGTGAGTCGGCTGGTTGCGACGACTGCCATGCCCTCAGGCTGTCGGCGAGTCGGTTGGTGTCATTGTACATCAGCATCCCGCCGTTTTCCGATCTACTGTAGGCTTGGGATGCGGTGGCGCGGTACATGGCGAGCGCCAGGGTAGGTAGAGTGTATAGAGCCGTGGCGGCCGGTACGATGGGTGAAGATGCGAAGTCTGGTCCAGCAATGGTTTGAGCATCCAGGACCACTTGCTTGAGAAGTTCAAATATGTCGTCCGGTATGGCAGTCACGGTGTATGTCTCGCGAAGTGTCATCTCACGCTCGCTCGGTTTGACTGTCGAGCCTGCAACATCAGTCGTCTTCTTCACAGCGGTGGTAGAGCCATCGGCCGGCTTGCTTCCATCTTCATCACCCCAACCCCAAGCTTCCTCTTCCTCGGTNGGCTCATTGGTAGTGGTATCTGCTTCATCTGCGCGAGTATTGTCTCCATCGTCATCCAAGTCCCATGCGCTGGCATCATCGTCATCGTCGTCTTTATTCCCACCTTTGTCGTCGTTTGCCTTTGGTTCTGCACTGCTCTTCTCTTCAGGCTCATTCCATGCATTATCCCAATCATCATCTTCTCCTTTCTTTGTGCCCTCTGCCGAACCAATCCTTGTAAGATCGGCCTCCTCCTCTGAAGACATGACCTGCGTCTCCACCCTCTCCACTGTCTTCAAATGGTGAAGGCCAGCGAACACAAGCCTCCTGGTATCTCCAAGTAGCACCTCCCTCTTCTTGGTAAGCCATATCCTTGGAGCAGCCAGTGCCCACTCACGGAGAGGCTTAGCACCTTGCCAGGTGGACTTGTCGATGTGATCCGCAAGAGCTCTGACATCTGCGAGCAGGGTGTCGAAACGATGGATCTCATCTGTTTCCAGAGGTATGGCGGGCTCGAGCCACTGCTCCTCGAAACGTGACGTCAGCAACGGCATCAGCTTCTCAGCCAGCATCGCACCAATGGAGGGAGGCAGAGTGGATGGTAGATATTCGACGAAAGTCCGCAGGGACGCAAACACGTTCTCGATCGTACCGTCGCCCTTGTCGGCAGCCGAGATGATGTCGGCTGTGGTTCGCACCAAGCGGATCTTGCCATCGGTGGATGTGAAGAGGGCGGGTCTGAGGATCAGGCGATCGACGTCCTTGGCCAGCTTCGCTACGAGTCCCTCCAGCAGTCCAAGCTGGACGAGGATCGGGAGAGTGTTTTCGAGCGTCGGCTGAGCCGGCACTGCGTCTGCTGCGCTTGCTTTCCTGGGGAAGACGATGCTTCTGGCCTTGGCATCGGGCTGGACGAGGCCGTCCCAGGTAGCAGTAGCGAGCTGGACGAGGCTTTGGGCGACGTCTCGCGCCCTCCTGTCAAGGACGGCGAAGGCATTTGAGGAGCGCAGGGCGGCGAGGCCGGCGATGCTGGCCTGGGCATCCTCGAGACGGGCGGCGGCGGCGTGGACGTCGCGGGCGACGCAGGCGTCCCTGGCACGGTCGAGCAGGCGGTCGGCGTGGCGGATGTGCTCGAGAGTGGCGGCGAGCGAGTCGTGGAAGTGCAGCTCGTCCTGCTGCAGGGCGACGGTCCTGGCGGCCTCGACGGCGCGCTCCTTCAGCAGCCGCGTGGTCTCGGCCTCGGCGACGATCTGACGAGCTGTCTGCTTCGAGCGCTGGATGTCCGCCTGCAGCTCCTTGGCCCGCTGGATCCACGTGTCGATTTCCGAGGCCGAGCCCCTGCTCAGGCTGCGGATCTCGTCCTTGACCTCGTCCCCCTCTTTGCGAAGCTCCTGCAGAAGCCGCTGCAGTGTCGCTGTGTTGGGTGTGCTCGAAGCGATCTGCTCGTCTTCTGGGTATCTTCCTGCTCGTACGAAGTCGAGCAATGCAGGCACTGCCGGATCCACAGCCATCTTGAGCTCGTATTGTTGGCGATGTAGGTCGAACTCGAGCTTTGTATAACTTCTTGGGCGTGTGTCTAGAGTCAAACCATTGGTTGGTTATGAAGAATGTGGTGGGGCACACACTGTGTAGATGTGGTGCTGCAACCATACATTTAATTAGATAATAGTAGGAGATCGGGTGTGTTTCAGTACCTGCCAATTACGTAGCCTGGCCCCAGCTGTGTTGGAGTCCCTTTAGGGCACCGGATGCAAGCTCCGCTTCCCATGCCACCCAAACCCTGACCGTGCGAGTATTCAGAAATACAGTATCAACAGCAACAGCGATGTCGTATTGGTGCTGAAGACAACTATGGAGAGGCACCCAGAAACGCTTACATCTTGTCCAAACTCAGCGCCACTTATGGCATGTCTGAGGCAGGCATCCGTCTACACCACAAAACTTATATCGAGCGTCATGTCATGGATCAGAGAGGAATGAGACGGAAATGTAGAGATTCAAATCTATAGCGCACAAGAAAAAACAATTCATTTCATATTTGATGATCCTGCCTGATGCAGACCATCCCACCAGCAGAGTCCAGTAGGCCAGAGATCCGAAGGCGTTCTGTTTGGAAAAAACGCCCGGTTGCAGATCAGCCCAAACCATGAAATCCGCTGAAGAGAGTTGGTATCTTAATCGTGAAACTATCAAGGTATCGTCAGAAGAACTTTTTGTATTCGCAGCCACACATGGGCGGCTTTCTTCCCTTTCCTCGATTCGCTGGAAAACGTGAAGCCTTCTCCTTATCCCAGCCATATGCATATGCCCATCGTCGACGAGCCCGGTAATGCCCAGGGCCCCAGTAAACGACGTTCATTAGATCGTGAGACGTTCGAAAAGGTGAAATGCTTCAACCATCCCATCAAAACCCTCCTTGCAGATGCTGCTGCAGAAGGATGCAAACGCCCATAGAAAAGATGATCAGTACAGGCATGGAGGATCGATCGCTTTTTAGTCGTTTGCCCACCGAGGAGACAAGTGGGAATAGTGAAAAAGTCCCAGCAACGTCCCAGATATACTCCCGGATAAGAGTGTCACAACGCCGGATCTGAAAAAGGACAAGAAAAAAGAGAAAAGGAAAAACATGAGATCTAGCCTCACAGCAGACGTCTCTGCCGCAACCGATGCCGGATTATTCTTGATCGTAACACGTGGTGAAGGAGCATGGCGGTCAGTGATTCCGTGTGACCGCAGGGTCCAGGTGTGGTTGTGTTCCGAGGTTCGCGCCGCCTCCACACGCTATGCAAATGCCGATATGTGGGAAAGCAACGCTGTCTATCATTGGGTATAGCAAAGCCGTAGGCTTGGTGGATCCATTAGAAAAAGAGCGCAGAGAAAAATGATTTGAACGCAGGACGAGTGGTGTGTGGGGATTGGGTGGGCGAAGTTTGTTGTTCGCCGAGTTCAGATCCCCACGGTCTGTTGGTGTGTCTACCACCAACTGTTGCCACCAGGGCCGGATGGGTTGCCGTAGCTGCCGCCGCTGCCACCGCCACCACCCATGCCGAAGCCACCAGCAGGGCCACCGTAGCCACCACCGAAGCCGCCGCCGAAGCCACCGCTTCCAGCGTAGGCAGGGCGCTGTCCACCACCGTAGGTACGGACATCCTTCATGGCAGAGGAACCTCTGCCACGGCCACCGCCAGAGCGACCGCCACGACCGCCGCCACCGAAGCTGCTCTCGCGAGCAATGCTCTCGAGGAAGCCTGGAACCTCCTGGTTGGCCTCCTTGAGGAGATCGATCAGCTCACGGACGACACCACGGTTACCACGGTTGAAGAAGGCAGTGGCAACACCAGTGTTTCCGGCACGACCGGTACGACCGATACGGTGGACGTAGTCGTCAATGTCGGTGGGCAAGTCGTAGTTCACGACGTGCTTGACGTTGGGGATATCGAGACCACGAGCAGCGACAGCAGTGGCAACGAGGATAGGGCAGCGAGCGCTGCGGAACATGTCCAGAGCACGTTCACGCTCACGCTGGGTACGGTCACCGTGGATGGAGGTGGCAGGGAAACCCTGGTTGATGAGGAAGTCCGAGAGGGTATCGGCCATACGCTTGGTCTCGACGAAGATCAGGGTGAGACCGGCACCGTGGGTGTGCAGGATATCGAGCAACACGCTACGCTTGTCGACGTCCTCGACATACTCGATCTTCTGGGTGATGTTCTCAGAGGTGGAACCGACACGTCCGACTGACAGGAAGATGTAGTCCTTCAGGAAGTCGCGGGCCAGCATCTGGATGTCGCGTGGGAAGGTGGCGGAAAACATGAGGGTCTGGCGACCGTCGGTGTTGGGCATGTCTTCACCCTCGACGATGCGGCGGATCTGGGGCTCGAAACCCATGTCAAGCATGCGATCGGCCTCATCGAGAACGAGGTACTTGATGTTGGCAAGCGAGATCCTGCCTCTCTCGATCAGATCGACCAGACGACCTGGGGTGGCGACGAGCAAGTCACAGCCACGCTCGATCTGGCGCAGCTGACCGCCAATGTCGGCACCTCCGTACACAACGCAAGGGCGAACCCAAGACCTGTAGGCGAACTTCCTGGACTCCTCGTAGATCTGAGAAACAAGCTCACGGGTTGGAGCGAGGATCAAGGTGGTTGGGTATGCCTTTCGTTGGCGAGCGAAGCCGGACTGCTGGGGAACGTTGCCACTGGGGCCGTTCTGGAAGGCTTGTGACAGGATGGGGAAGAGGAAACCACCGGTCTTTCCGGAACCGGTCTGGGCACAGGCCATGAGGTCACGACCGCCCATGACGATGGGGATGGAGTACTTCTGGACTGGGGTTGGGATCTTGTAGCTGGCGAGTTCGATGTTAGAGATCAGGTGGTCATCGAGAGGTGGGTTGGTGAAGGTGTTGACAGGCTCTGGCACGTTGGAACCGGAAGCCTCGACGGGGATGTCGTCGTACTTCTCGAAGTTGATACCGGTCTGCTGCTTGCTAGGGTCGTTGACGATGCCGAACAGGTCGCGCTCCACCCTGGCGTTCGCAGGGCCTGGGACGTGCTTGCCGTCGATCCATTTGCCATCTCCTGAGCCAGTGTTGCCACGTCCGCCACCTGGAGCACCGCCGCCGTATGCGCCGCGGTCGAAGCTGCGAGGAAGGTTGGGGCCGTTGCCCTCGGCAGGGCCGTGGCCACCTCGTGGAGTGAAAGCCTGGGCGCCGCCGTTGGCCCAGTTGTTGCGTGGTGGGCCGCTTGCACTGGGAAAAGGTTAGGGATCAAGATCAACCGGCGTTGAAGATGAAGAAAAGGGAAGAAAAGTTGCACTCACCCGTCGGCGAAGTCGGCACCGGCAGCTTCAGGCTGGAAGGCCTGGGGAGGGCCACCGCGAGTGCGCATGTGTGGTGGGATGTAGGCAGAGCGGCCGTTCTGCCTGGGGTAGCCGTTCTGCTCGCCCTGCTTGGGAGCGTGCTGGGAGTCCTTCAAGGACAGGTTGCTGACGTTGAGCTGGTCGGCCATGATGAAGGCAAGGTTGTGATGTTTGTGGTATGTGTTGCAGGTGTTTTTTTGGAGTTGGGGAAGGGCGGTTTGTTTTTGCAAAGGTGGTCAAGGCAAAAAGATTCCGAGTGGTAGTGAGTGAAGCCGGTCGGTCGGTGAAGCTGTAGTGGGCGGTGTGATAGTAGCCTCAAACACAATTACGCTGTGAAAAAGACTAGAAAAACACGGACGATCGGGGGGGTTGCACTTGTGAAAGTGTAGGTAGGGTGGTGGAAGAGAGACAAACAGGAGGAAGAGTGTAGAAGAAGGGGTTAGAGTAGTAGAAGTAGTAGTAGTCAAAGTAGCCGTAGTAGCAGCTTAAAGAGTGGTGGAAGGGGACGGGGCACGGGGGATGGGACGAAATGGAATGGAAACGGGTGAGTGTGGGCTGGATGGGACAGGGAAGGGCCACCACCAAGCTCTACTTACGTCTACTACGCCTGCTACCACTCCTACACTACGCTGCGCTACACTGCACTACACCACCCAGTCCGCTCTACCTCCCCGTCTCTTTTTTTTCTGGCCTTTTTTTTTTTTCTGCTGCCATCGTTCAGCAGTGGCAGAAAATCCGCACCAAACGCCGACCATTTTCGCTGGGCCACAGTCAGGCGGCCAGCCAGCCAACCATCGATCCATCCGGTGCAGCCCAGGCACAAGCAGATTGCAAAGATGGATGATATTAGAAATTTCCGTCTGCTGCGCCGTCTACGTACCCGTCTACGTCCTCTACCGTATTCTACATTTCTCGATCCGTGAAGGCGTGTCTGCACCCCTTCGCTCCTTGTCCCCTTCACTTCGTCACTGCTCTTCACTCTGGTTTGCAGATCACTCCCGCCTCCACAGTCATGTTTCCACTGCACAACCCCTTATGATGCCCATCCATGTGTGCCTGTCCGACTCATGCATGAGTCGCGGTACTTTTCTTTCGAAATACACAACAGAAAGTGAAACAGACAAATCATCACATGATTTGCAGTTTCGGTGGTGAGCACGTGACTTCATGCCTGAGGCCACCATCGCCCAGAAGCGTTGAACAACCAGATGGAAGAAACACGGATGAGGATGACGATGAGGATGAGGATAAGGACAAAGTAGGTACCAGCGGTGACGATGAGGCTGGGGGAAAGTCCTTGAAGTGTGGCAAGACCCCAGTCACTGTACATACTGTACAGTACATACCTACCTACCGCTCGATAAGATGGGCCCAACGCAATATCGTTCCTTCGATGATCGTCTGGTGGCGAATCGAACGCTTTTTTCATGCCCGAAACCACTGATGTCCTGTCACGTGACTTGGCTTTTCTTGACCACGATGTATGTCTGCTACGGGCATGACGGTGCAGGCAGATGGGAAGTCGTTAGTACATGTCGATCCACGAAAACAAGTCATCGTGGTGAATCATAATGGTCATGTCATTTGGATCGTAGCTAACAGATGTCCGGCCCCTGGGGTTCGCTCGGTCTCTATGCCCTTGCCGCCCCCCCATTCCCACTCCATCTGAACAAAACATGGAGAAGGAAGTAGATATGAGAAGAGATGTAGAGAGAGAGAGAGAGAGAGCTGTCCTTCCAATACCAACCCACATCCCATGCGTAGTCTTCTTGCCTCTTGCCTTCGTGCCAGTACGTACTCTCGTGCCCGTCTCGTGACCCGTCCCAAGCAATACCAATCGCTATGCCGCCAAGTGTAACAAACGCGAACACACACGCACACGCACACACACGTGCGGCCCAATCTATCACCAGCCGCGCCAATCACCGTGCATCGATCAACGACGCCTGGTTGCAGCCCGGCGTCTCTCTTCCTGTTCCGCTTCGTAGATGCTCTCGTCCTCCTCCTCGACCGGCGCCGGCGTCTTCCTCTCGTGCCGTTTCCTGTGTCGCCGGTTGTAGCTGATGTTGCTGGCGCTGTCGTCCGGCGCCAGGCTGACCATGTCCGCCAGCGGGTCGTCGTCGTCGTCGTCGAAGTCTGTGTACCCGCTGGCCGGCGTGCCGAGCCTGACCCACGACTCCTGCGAGTTCGCCCCTCGCCGTAGCTGTGCTTGCATGCTCAGCCCGGCCGAGCGTTGGCGTAGCATCTGCCGCACCACCTCTGCACGGCTGTGCAGCAGCTCGAACGCATCCTCGAGCTTCTCCATGTCGGTGTAGATGCCTCGCTCCACCTCTGAAAGCACCGCTATCTCCGTCTCCTCGTCCAATTGCACTGGGGCCGGCCCGTTCGGTCCGGACATCCCGGCCGCGGAAGCTGGCGTTGGTCCGCCCCGCGACGGGAAGAAGCCGGACGTTTGCTGACCCAATGGCGTCGGTCCTCTAGACGGCGCGTAGCCGCTCATGCCACTGAAAGGCGTCGAGTTGCGGCTGAACGGTGTTGTGTTCTGGTTGCGTGATGGTTGGTTTCTCGACGGTGCACGGGTCGAGCCGTTGTAGTAGCTTGCCGACGGTGGCCAGCTCGGTCTCTCCTCCGCGCCTGACCAGAGGAAGCCGTCGAACCGGCCGGACACGAGTATGTCCCATTCCTGTTCGTTGACTTCGGCCAGGGTCGCCAGCATGCCGTGTAGTTCTGGGTTGTTGAGCATGTACATCGCCGACTCACAGTCACGCGGTGGCCGCTCGAGCCGGTAGAGNCGCTGGAGTGCGCCTCGTGCGCGTCTCAGGGCATCAGACGAGGTGCTTGGTCGTTGTGCCGGTGTAGGTGCGCGTGTCTCGGCAACGGATGCAAGGCCGTGCATCAAGGCAATAAAGAGGTTGCGCTTTGATGTCGGAAGCTTGGTCATCATGGCGAACATGAGGGTATCTTCGTCCGCCTCCTCTGGTGGGCCGCCAGCGAGCTCGGGTTGTTGAGCGAGCCAGTTCTGCACCGCCACTTTGGTCTTCTTGTTCTGTTTGATGTAGTGGTCGCGATATTCGGGAGGCACATCGATGTCGAGCTTCTGCATCGGCACCTGGGCGGCGCCACCGAGTCCTATTCCACCTTCTTCGGGCTGGATGGTGAACGGCGGCCAGGGAGGCAGCTCTCTGCGGCCAGATACAAATTCGAGAATCTCGCCCCAGCTGACTCCTTGTTCCTCCTCGTCAGAGAGATGTTGTTGTGGTGTGGTCCTACACATCACACAGTCACACCTCTGAGACGAGATATCCCTAGCGAATACCTGTGACAGCTTGTCCAGAAGTCTGCGGGCCACCGACCTGTAACCAGTAGCTACTGCCATAGATCCATTGCTATTGAGCACTTTCAAGTACTCATCCAGACGGCTAAATATTCCCGTGAACACCCTTTCGTAGGCCTCGTTTGGTGCCGGCTGGGACAAACCTGGCGACGCATACATCGAGTATTGCTGTGGCGCCGGGCTCTGGACCAGCTTCTTCGGCACCAAATGTGGCAGACCACCGTTCTTCAACAGATAATCGACTCTAGGCGCCTCAGTCGGGCCTGCCGCGGGGGGCGGCGGCGGCGGTGGAGGTGTCTGACCTATAGCTATGGGCGTCACTCCAGACCACGGCGTGGTGTTCCTCGAGCCGCCGACATCGATGACCGGCGTGCCGGTCTTGTATTCTACCGGATACGTCGCATCCTGGGCGATTGGTGTCCTGGGTTCGGATCCGACAGACTGGGGGAAGTAATCATCCTCCCTGAAGGTCTCCATCTTTGGTGGCCTGGCGACCTTACGCTTGGGATCGACAGAGGTAGCCTGGGAGTCGATAGTCGTCTGGGACAGTGTGGATGGAGGTTGGGAATTCGTCGATACCGTCCTCCTGTATCCGCTGTTCGGCGTTGAATCCCGCTCTGCATCGTCAGGGAAAGCACCCGGCATGCTGGACAGCTCGCTGTCTCCATACCTTGCCTCTTTCCTCAGGCTGGAGCCTGATTTGGCGGATTTGATCCCTTCCATGGTCTTATCGCTGTCCGCACTCTTCCTCCCGCTCGCGGTGCTCTCCCTCACACGGTCACCAACCTTCCTTATGCTTGCACTGCTGCCGGACCTGCGGACATGAGGCTCATCCACGGTGAGGGGTGGAGATGGAGGAGCATGTGTGGGGGGAGGTGGAGGTCCGGCCGGTGCACTCTCCCTGCGTTTGCTCTTGGTCTGGCTCAAATCTGTCGAGTCGAGCGTAGAGTCATCCTTCTTGGGCAGCCCTTCTCTGCTGCGTACGGCTTCTCTGCTGTGGGCCTTGCTGAAGCCTGGGTATGACATGCCCGAGCGGGTGTCTTCTCCAGGCGGCCGTCGGTCCATCTCCGGCACAGTCACCTTGACCCTCCTCACTGAACTCTTTCCAGACGTGGAATCAGAGTCGCGGTCGCGGTCCCGATCACGGTCTCTGTCTCTGTCTCTATCTCGATGTCGCTCTCGTTCCCGTTCTCGTTCGCGGGTGGAGGGTCTGTCACCGTCCGTTCTCTGTGAGCGGTGTTTGCGGAGCTTTTCCCTCGTAGGTGTGCCGGCACCAGTACCTGAGCCAGTCGCAGTTGGCGTTCCCGTTCCAGTTCCAGTGCCTGTGCCTCCAGCAGCTCCAGTGTTCTCTACACCATTAGAAGAAGATTCCTTGCGGCGCCTGCGCGGCTCTTCATCGCGCATGGTGCTCGCGGGCATCGTTGGGTACACATGTGACGGGACGCCGAAGGACGGCAGAGCTGCGTCGAAAGCGTCAGGGTAAGTCCAAGAGGGCATTATCACGCACCAGCCCCAGCCCAAGCGGCCCAATGCCCAAGCAAGCCGATGCAGGTTTGTCCAGCCCGCCCCGCTGCTGATTCGCTCGGCCAGCCGCTGTCACTGCGCAGTCCTGCGTTACGCCACGCTACCTACGTAAGGCAAGTAATTCTGTAAGTAATATATGCCTACCACATACGCTTCTGTGCGCTGCCGTGCGTGCGTTGCGCTGCGCCGCTCTGCAATCCGTGAGTGTGCCCTGTGGATCCTCGTGCCAGAATCAGCATGCAAAACGGTCCAGTTTCATCACATGTTACGCCATGCTCACGCACGATACAGTACAGTACATGCACTGATGGACTTGTGAGTGGCCCTGGTGGCAAATTTTCCACCTGTTTGCCCACCGACAAACGTTTAGAGTTCAATCGGCCAATACGGCGAGTCGTACCTTTCAGATGTCAATGAACCCTTGATATGCTGTATGTACCTGGGGTTGGTATTGTTATCACCTGAGTCAGCGTCCGTTTGCTACTCTCGTGTTGACTTTGCACCACTATGAGGTTGTGTTTGGGGAGGCTAGAGTACTTCATTCAACCAGGGTTCAGGGTTGTAAAAAGAGACCCAAGATCACGTCAATCCATGGTTGTCTGTTGGTTGCGCGTTTCTCCACCATACCAATGTACTCTATTATCCATACCAGCCCGTTTCCATGAGCTTCATGCTGAACCTCTTCACATTCACCAAAAACTAAAGTGACGTTGAGAATAACAGACTGAACGAACACCCGATGCAGAACACGTTTGTGAAGTCATCAGAGTTTCAAATATATATGGCAGTGGTTGGTTCAGACAATAGCCTCAAATATCAATAGATTTCACCAAATACATCCCCAGAAGTGAAAGGCAATTCTACCCTTCATAAAGCGCCTGATCCGCTTCGGCGCCTCACTATCGACCGGCGCCAATGGCCCTCCCACGGTGAAAACCCTCCATCTCGCTCTTCTGACGTTCCCAGATATGCTTGAGGAGGGGATCGTGGGTGGGGTCGTTCTCCCAGTACTTAGCGTGGAAGCTCTTTGCGCCGCCATTGAAGTCCTTCTCGGTGGGCCAGTTGACGTTCCAGCCGTACCACAGCGGCTTCCAAGGCATGTTGCCGTCCTTCCTGTGGGCGTAGTTGAAGAGGTTCTGCTCTGGAAATCCCGGATCGAAGCGGCCGGGCAGCTTGAGCAGCGACATGTAGTAGTCGAACAGCCGCTTCGATGGCGTGAAGACGAAGAAGCCGCAGTTCAGATAGTCACCCTCCGTCGGCGGCGGGTATGGGTGGTCGTAGCCCCAGAAGTCGACGTGCGTGGCGAACATGTACGTCCGTGGCAGAGCTCCCTCGTCTTCCTTTACTTGTTCCAGGTTCGAGTGTGTAGACTGAGTGAGGGTGGCCTCGTCGTGAAAGACACCGTCCAAGCTCGCAGTGACCATCGTGTCGGCGTCGATGAAGCAGATCTTGTTGTACTCCACCAGCTCGAATAGCCGCAGCTTCGACAGCACGTCGGCCCACCGCTCGATTCCAGAGTTGGCCCAGTCAGACACGACTTTTTCCACCACGAGTACTGTCGCTCCATCCTTTATCAACCGGTCGCGCTTTCTCTCTGACACGTCCTTCGTGCATATGATGATGAATGGAATGCTATGGTTGGTGCCGGCGGATTCCGAGTGAAGAAGCTGGTACGCAAGTACGCGGGCGCCGACAAAGTAGCCATCGCTGTCGAAGTCGTCCTCATGGGCGTCGGCATTGTGGTTCGCCGCCAGAAAGGTTGCGTATGCGACTTTTGCAGTGTTCAATAGCGGCTTGTTTGAGCCCGCGTCCGGTCTGTACTTCCTGAACGATGGTATCACTCCTGCTGCTGGAGTTGAGCGTAGGCTGAGGGTCACGATGCAGGATCCGAGGAAGCAGAAGATGCAGAGCAGTATGCCTCGGGTTCTCGATGCGGTGGCCATTGGTTTCTTCCCGCTATGGCGCGGTGGTAATCACACAGATCATGGAGAGTAAAAAGCAAGATGCGATTAGAGCCACGTTGCTCGCAAGTCATAAAGTATCTGGCGACGCGTGACTGGAGGCATTCCAGCCCCCTGTATGTAGTTCTCCAAGGAGGCCCTCCCTTGCGTGGGGCTTTGTCTGGATTGCCCAACGTAGTCAGGCATGAGGCACGAGAGGCGGGGAATCTTGAAACCATGCCATTGGGGAAGTGGTCCCTTAATAGGTTCACATGTGCTGATCATTAGTATAGTAATAAATTAGGTTCGACACGGCTGGCCGATTCTTTATTAGCGATGGCCCCTATCATTTTGGTGGCGGTCGCGGTCCCGATCGTGTCGCCTGGACCGGTCATGATCGCGGTCCCTATCATNCCGATGTCTGGATTCTCTTTCTCTTCGTCTGCGGTGGTCATCAAAATCATCACCTTGGTGGCGTTCGCGCCGCCTTCGTTCCTTCTCTTTCCGCCTTCTGCTGTCATCATCGTCCTCATACCTGTCTCTATGTCTGCGTGGTGACCGGTCACGATCCGACCGACGCCCGTGATGCTCCTTATCTTTTGCCCTCTCCCTCTCCCTCTGTCGCTCCTTATCCTCAAACTCCCGTTCGTACTTCTGTCTCTGAAGATCTTCCTTACGCTTCTCTAGTTCTGCCTCGGTGAACATCTCGCCCGTATCCTTGTCGCGAAGCAGCACCGGGTTGTAGATTGTAGGAGGCCCTCTCTTGTCCTTGGCAGCCTTCCCCCATGTGCCAATCTCTTGTGCCACAGCTGCCTCTTCCTTGGCGCCGATGCCCAGTAAGGCAGGCCGCCGTTCAATTGGCTTCGTCGGTGCGAACTTCTTCCCTCGTTGACTTCCTATCCCTTCGCCATCTTTCCATCCCATACCACGCAGCATCGCTGCACCGAAATGCTCTACAGGGACGCGATCATAGTCTGCGAGTGTGGGCACATCTGGTGCAGTTTTGTAGTCCTGTTGGAATGCTTGCTCCTCATCGATAGCCGGGACCACTAGGTCTGATTCCTCCTTGACACCCAGTAAAGCTTCTGCAGCTCGTTCGTCATCGGTCTTCTCTGTAGATGGCCCAACGGTGGCTTTTGCGGGTGCTGGTGCCTGGTCCGGTTCAGCGCCTGGCTGTCCAGACTCAGGCAGCGCATCGGCGCTCTGCTCTCGGTTCTTGACGTTCAGTCCGAATATGGCTTAGACGCCTCCTCAGTAGCACGAATGATCTCCTCTCTATTCTCGTGTGGTGTGCCATCACCGCCCGGCAGGCCACTCTTCTGCCGTCGTCGCTTGCTGCTGTCGCGCCAGTCTCGGTTGGCCTGTGGTGCGATGACAAGAGGTGTGTCTTTCTTAGGACCGGCGCGCTCGTCAAAGGCACCGCCATGCTTCGTGTCGAAGTGAGAGACCGTAAATGNCTTGGCAGATTCGCCGGTGCCATCTTCGTCGTCCTCGCGCAATGCAGCATACGGCCGCTTCACGCCGTGCTTCGGCGGCGGCACTGCTGGCTTCTTCGCCTTTCCCAGACCAAGTGAGATCTTCGCAGGTGCTCCATCACCATCGGCCGCCATAGTTCCTGAACTTCTGTAACGTAGTTGTTGGCCCTCTGCGAAGTCGCATTACTTCTGTAATAGACTGCAGCAGTCTGTCGATACTACGGTACTGCGCGAGTCATGATTTGTTACATAAGCAATGCGCTCTCAACCTCGCGTTTGATTGGCTTTTGACTGAGCAACTGCAGCTAGCACCATGAGATCATGATGTTGTGCTGCATTGCTGCAAATGGAAATCTTGCATGATGCACTTGAAGCATGACACGATCACTTGGTTGTGCCCCTGCTGCAAATGGAGCAGACGACATGTTCTCAATCTTTTTCAAGATATTTTTTTTCAATTCAATTAAAGAGGTATTTCTGTACGGTAGAACCTCTTGAGTGTTACAACCCAAACCCTAACCCTGTCACTGCTGCCCTGCGTCGATCTATAGAGTAGGTACACAAGTGCTTGCTTCTAACATGGCAACACCGAACTACTTCACCTGTACATTGGGACAGGCCGCTTCTCTGGGGATCCAACAGCCGTACAAGACGATTTCCGCTCTTCTGGCAAGCAAATGTAGAGATTTCCCCGACCACTCGGCCGTTGGGTTTGCAAAGCCGAACGATGAACGATGGACCAGCAACATATGGACGTTCTCGGAGCTGGACCGAGCAGTATCCGCCACGGTACAGGAGATCAATGCAACCCACCTGGAAAGCCTTAATCGATCGGAGACGGTCGGTATGCTATGCCACAGCGACGAGCAATTTCTCATGACATGGTTGGCCTTGATGAGGATCGGACGGACTGTTCTGATCATTGCACCACAATGTACGCCGGCAGCTATTGCGAGTCTTTGCAAGGGCTGTGGTGTATCGTTCTTATTTTCCAGCATGGACGATCAGCAAAGAGAAACATCAATTGCTGCTGCAAATGACATTAGTCATGTGCTCCAGGTTGTTGCATTGCCATTCAATAACGATTTCCGGGTCGACAGGCTTGCATCGCAGCCTGTCAATGACGAGAGCGTCCGTCACATTAAAGTTCACAACCCCAGTGACATTGCCTACCTTCACCACACGTCTGGGACATCATCCGGTATGCCCAAACCAATACCCCAGACGCACATGGGAGCTGTTGGTGTCTTGCCCACGTTCGAAGATGGATGTAAATGTGCGACCTTCACGACCACGCCTCTATATCACGGTGGCCCTGCCGACATACTGCGTGCATGGACCAGCAATGCGATGATTTGGCTGTTTCCTGGCAAGGAGGTGCCAATCACCGCGCAGAACGTCATAAGGTGTCTCGAGGTGGCCGACGAGGCCCATAAGCTATTCCACCACCCGCCAGTGAAATACGTATCATGTGTTCCATATGTCCTCCAGGCATTGGTGGGAGACGACAAGGGTGATGGTCTGAGATGGCTCCAGCAGATGGACCTGGTTGGGGTAGGTGGAGCAGCGCTGCCTGCTGAGACCGGTAACCGACTCGTGGAAGCAGGTGTCAATCTGGTCTCGAGGTATGGCAGTGCAGAATGTGGATTCTTGTTGTCATCACACAGGGCTTACGATCAAGACAAGGAGTGGCAGTTTCTACGGACAGGTAGTGGCGTGGAGCTGCTACGGCTTGAAAAGCAGACCGATGGCGTTCTTTCTGAACTCGTAGTCCTCAATGGGTGGCCACACATGGCCAAACGAAATCGAGATGACGGATCGTTCGCAACGAGCGATCTCCTGATACCACACGAGAATATTGCGAATGCATGGAGGTACCATTCAAGAGCAGATTCACAATTGACTCTATCGACAGGCAAGAAATTTGATCCTGCGCCTTTGGAAGACGCTATAGCAACATCGCATTGCCTGGATGACGTTTTAATTTTTGGTGACGGCCAGCCTTTTGCAGGTGCTCTTCTCTTTCGCTCTCTTGCGGCAGCAAGTATGAGTGACCAGGCGCTGCTAGACGAAGTCTGGTCTCTGATCAACAAGCTTAATTCCGAGAGTCAAGACCATGCACGGCTAGCGAAAGCCATGCTCAAGCCCATGGCCACACTCGAAAAACCATTGGAAAAGAGCAGCAAAGGCACTTTGTTAAGAGGGGCAGTACAGCAGCGTTTCTCCAACCAAATCGCCGCAACTTACGATGGTAACACTTCAACCACTGCGGATGTGACAGACACAGAAGTACTGGGGAGCATTAGAGAGACAATACAGTCCGTGATGGATATGAGCCATCCGCCGCCGGACGAAGCCGATTTATTCTCGTACGGAGTTGACTCTGTCGCCGGTATGCAGATCAGGCACCGACTAAGGAGGCTACTGCGTCCAAAAGACACTCCCTTACCGATCAATGTCGTCGAGGACTGTGGTAGCATAAAAAGCCTACTACTGTACATACTTAGCCGTAGGCGAGGAGAGAGCGCTGCTACTGGGCTTGATTCAACGGCTTTCATGTTGGAGCTGGTCGAGAAATATAGCAGGTTTGAATGCGTGCAAACAAGGAACGATGAGAACCCAAATACCTACGATACAGAGGAAGGCGAAATAGTTGTGCTCACAGGTGCAACTGGCGCTCTTGGAGCACACGTCTTAGATCAATGCCGTGCAAGCGGAAGGATATCAAAGATTTACTGTCTTGTCCGTAGCAAAGATCAGCACGCAGCCTTTGAGAGGGTCAACGACGCGCTGGACCAGCGTCGATTGGCACCAATCTCTGATGAAGGCTCAGAAGGTAAAGTGGTTATCTTGACTTGTCGATTGGGTGACGAGAAGCTGGGGTTAGATCAGGAGGAGTTTGCCAAACTCGCGCAAGATGCTACTGTGATCATTCATCTCGCATGGTCCGTCAACTTCCGGATGAACTTACGAAGCTTCGCCAAAGACAGCATTGCAAGCGTGAAGAACCTCATTAATCTGGCGCTGGCCTCGACTCGGAGGGAGCCACCTAAGTTTGCTTATTGTTCTTCGGTAGCGAGTGTGATCAATTCACACCGCAACTGTATACCGGAGCAGATAATCACCGACCCCAAAGCGGCTACTAGCTTGGGATACTCACAGAGTAAATGGGTTGCTGAGCAGATATGTGCTCGTGCAAATGCGCACACACGCCTCAGAGGTAGAGTGATCATATATCGTGTGGGCCAATTGTCTGGGGACACGGAGCATGGAATCTGGAACACACGGGAAGCAATCCCATTGATGCTCAGCGCTACCAAGCAAACGCACAGCCTTCCTATGCTCCCGGAGGAACCATTAAATTGGTTGCCAGTAGACATTGCAGCCACTGCACTAATGGAGGGCACAGAATACAAGTCTTTGTCAGACGATCATCCAACAGTGCTTCACGTCCTGAACCAGCACGGTGAACCTCAATGGAGCGATCTCATACGGTGGATGCAGAAGTTGGAAGCGGTGCGGACGATAACACCGGCGGCCTGGACTTTGGATATGGAGACCGTTGTCGACCACCCCGCCTCACAGCTTCTGGGCTTCTGGCGGGAGACGTATGTCGGCAGTGACGAGGGTACCGGGGATGCAATGGGCAGTTCGAGGTCCAAGCCGGAGCCGTCCAGTGGGAAGAGGTTTGCTATGGAATCCACACAAAGAATCCTACCCTCGCTACGAAGGGTAGACCCTGTCAGCGAGGAATACTATGGGAAAATCTGGAAGTGGATAAAGTCTACGATGTAATGTCAAAAACCCTGTGCCGCTTAGGGAAAGCCATGCAGGGGAAATCAATAAAGCAGAGCGAGCTGGGCCGATGTGGTCATGGTAGTGATCGTCTCGACCACGTACAAGCCAGGCTAATTCACGGGTGACGGTCGCCAAATTTGGGATATGTATTCACCCTCGGGTGGTTGACCGGAAGACAATACCGTTGTCTAGTCCGGCTGCAAGCGGTGGCGGCTCCTACAGGGTGTATTTCAGGGCCGTGAAGGGGAGAATCACCCAGCCAAGTGAGGGTGTACGGCGGAGATGTTCTAAGGGCGAAAGGTAAAGGGAAACCTGCTTCCGCCAATGGCAATCGCATCGGAGGAGGACGGCATAATGCCATTGGAGTGCACGACCCTGGCTCGTGCAAGATAGCAAGCTTCCTTGGGGATCAGGGAAGCTTCCACGCCACGTCCAAGGAAAGGTCCAGGCAGACGGCTTTGGAACGGTGCGAGCCAGGCCGCCCACTGCCATGACGGCGGGAGCGAGCTTGGGGCAGGGCGTAGTCACAATGGTGGATTGACGAGGGTGGCATTACTGGAACCCCCCAGCGGTGATGGTACATCTTTGATGGACAACATTGGGGAGCTTGGACACGACACGACGAACGGTCATGGTCAGTAAGCCTCAGCATATATGAGGCGAGAGAAGATGAGCAGGCACGGACACGCCTTGTATCCGGCAACGAGTGCCCCGGGCTGCTAGAAAGGTGACTAGGGATCTGACGGCCGCGCGGAAGAGATCCCATGGAGACGGCTCGGGTGACGGTTCCTTAACAGTCGGAGGCGATTACGGGCGGGCGTTCGAGACGAGACGGGAACTGTACCTGTTACGTATGGTGAGCCATTATACGGATAACAATGCCTCGGTTGGAAGACTGTGAGGCCAGAAGTAGTGTACACACGGTCGTCATTGCAAGAACACACAAGTCGCCAGTGTTAAGATAAGAGTGTTTGAAGATAATGCCTTACCTATGCTTGTCAGTCTTTCTTGCTGTTTATTTGCCTTGCTGCCCCTGCATGGAGGAAGGGTAAGAAGGAAGGGGACTACTGTAGGTACAATCGACACCCATACATATCTAGCCTTGGCTGCGTAGTAGCGAGGCGTGGTGAAGATAGCCCAGCAGAGTGGCTGCTGTGGGTGTAGAGTAGATAGAGCGCAGAAGTGGATGCAGTTGGGCGAGGGCTAAGCGGGACTTCTCGTCTGTTCCTGCAGTAGCCACGGGAAGTTGCATCAAGACCAAGACTTGGATACTGTACCTGCTTAGCTGGAGATGTAGTTTCTGGCATTGACAATCTGATGCTGCCAGTACCTGCAACAGGTACTGTACTATACTGTAGGTCCCATGCTCTACCCGGCTATTTTCATACTCGGAGCCGTTGTTGCTGATTATGAATGTCATAACGAAGGCTACCCGATGGCGCAGATCGCCACCGGATGCAGTGCTCAATCAAGACTTTGGCCCGAACGGGCAAGTGACAGTATCGATAGCGCCAAGCGACTGTGTGATTGTGATGATGATGATGGCGGCGGGTAGCGCGAAGGAAATCAGCAAAATCAGTGTGTGGGAAAGTAGACGATGGTGGCGGGCGGTAGGTCAGCGTTGGTGGTCCATGCGTATCCAAGACTCTATTGTGTATGGTCACGTTAGTTTCCAGGGACCCCAGAGGTAAACGGGCATTGTGATGAATGGGACGGTCTCCAGTTGGCAGATACTGTGTCTACCGTACCCTCATCAATCAGTCTGCTGCCCTCTTTCATCGTCGAGGCATGGCAAAGACATACTAATGCAGGTACACTAGCCTGTACCAGTGGAAAGAAACCTTTCTGCCTGCCACCTGCGCAACCCACCCATCCACCCTTCACATAGCCTGGATAGGGCGATGCAGCAGGTGCAGTAGACTGCAGGTCCAGTGGAGCGTAAAGCCAGTATGGATAGTATATTAATACCTACCACCAATTGTATATTACCCACTTTGGCAGCACAGTAGGTCATATTGTGGGAGCTTCTGTGTAGTCGATGGTGGGCGAGGTACGTATGCATTTGTCCCACGCATAAGCTTCATCGCCTCGCATATGCAAGGCTGCGCGGCCAGATGCTATTTTCGGCGTCTCATGCATGATTGCCACTTCGGTAACAAGGCACAGAGTCAGTCAAACTCAATTAATTTCGATTTCCATAGGTGAAGTGCGTCTGACCGCCGTATGCGAGAAAAGGTTGACCAGTAATCTTTCTGTCTTTTTACGTGCTGGCAGGTATGTAATCGGAGGTAGGAAAGTTTCGAGCAGGCCCATTTGTCAACACTTGTTGGGATCACCACACACGAATATCGACAGAGATACTTTAGTTGTTCATGAGGACGAGTGGCCTGCAGCAATTGTAGTTGTGGCATCTAGTGTTACGTAGGCAGTGTCCATTGTAGACGTGTACTGTACGTATGTCTCGAGCCAAAGCCGAGGAAGATGGAGAGACGCACACTGAATTCGTGAAGCGCTTGTTTCGCACGTCGAGACGATCACTCTGACGATCATGCGAATCCACATCCAGTTCGGCGGTGCTTTTCATACCCAGATTCAACAACGAGACAGAGTTCATATCGGTCGACGCCTTCGAGAAGCGTACTGTAATGAAACACTGGTCTATTGGATCGCCACAGCGGCCTTGGTTCTGGCAAAGTCCACCAATCGAGACCCCCACTCATATTGGGCCAAGGCTCATCGAGAATAGTTGTGCGGTCACTGAGATAGTGCGGTGTGTGGCAGACTGCGTGCCACGATACGGTAAGGTGTTGTCTATCGGAACGCGGTCTGGTGTGGGTGATTAGGCGGAGCGATGCGGGTCTGGGTAGACTACAGCATGTCAGGGGTAGCAGTCATACTCAACTAACACGCCTGGCCCACCACACTTGGACTATCTTCAACAAAGTACAAGGTCGATACTGTAGTGTCGTACTTCTCTCTCCACTCTGGAAGTGTCTCGTTTCAGGACCTCTCCGCCTGCAGGAAGACATCATACTTTCAAACCTTCCCAGACAGACCCACGTCCCAGCTGGGAAGGTCCGTAGTCCCATCACAATGGTCAGTAGAGGCCGGCTGGAAGCTTCTCTCTTGCCCTACGGCACACCACATCGAGAATACCACGATTCTGCTGTATGTGCCGGACCCTTCCCGGGAAAATGCAGAGATACCATCAGGATTTGCAAGCACTAGGCGAGACGATCTCTCGTCACAGGTCACGGCGATCAGTATGTGTTGGGTGCTGTGGGTGCCAATCATAGAAATGGCTCAGTCACACCAGTCACGTCCAGCACTGGAATATCTTGGGGCGTCAACGTCAAAGTCGACTGACCGAGGTCCAATCCACCAATCTGTTGCTGATGTGTGCTGAGTTTGAGCCTTTTGTGTTGAGGCGTGGGATAGCGCGTCAGGTACACGGCCCAATAGGGTTCAAAGCCCGAAACTCACGCCCACTGCACCATGTCACATTCGGTGGAGAGAGAATGCCTATTGTGCGGTACATGGCTACCCAACTGGCACCCGTGCCGCAGCACCATCAGCAAGCCAGTCGCCAGCAAGGGCCAGGCGGGCAACACGTGAGTAGTGGGTACGAGTGGCGGAAAGCCATACGGATGGGATGATAGAGGGCGAGACAGGACCACCGTAAAGCGTAGCATGGTATCACCTGGGCAGATGGGGCAAGGCAGGCGAAACACTGCACCACTGCCCTGCCCTACACCGCAGATGTTGCACTCGTAGGGAAACCATGGCACTGCAGGTCAACCACATGCGGCTGGCCTGGTATGGAACGAGAGGGCTGTAGACACCCATGTGGTTGGCTCGGTGTGTATCCCCAGATCACGTCGCACCGGTCCGTCAGTGGCAAGCGGTGACCGGTGGCGGAGGTGAGTCGAGAGGCAGTCCAGGCTTTGAGAGCGAATGTGACGAGGCTGTTGTGACCCCATGAGTCCCGTAGACGAAGAGCGGCATTGGGTGACAGAGGGTTGTTGGTACGGCAGCACCGTGTGCACAGTACATACGTACAGTACAGTACAGGTGCCGGTCACACTGGTCACCTCTGACCGCTGGCTGAGTGCATGCAGGGCCGTCCAGTTAGGCGTGCATCACCAGCAGCGCTGAAGAGTTTGTGACGGCGTACCTGCTTTGCCGTACTGCAGGCCATGCCGACGCCACGCCATACGGTGCGGTGCGATGCGGTGCGGTGCGACTGTTGTGGTGCAGCTCTCACTATGCTGTCGGCCATCGTCTTCCATCCATCGCCGTCGCTCTCTCCGTCGACTTCTGGCAGGTAGCAAGCGATGGAGGGGCCCAGCGAGCGAGGGTGCTCGAAGCTTATCCTGGCGAATTGGCATCTCGTGTGGTGTGTGTGTGTGTGCGTGTGTTGGTGTAGACGGACAGGCCGGGTGCGCTCTCAATGGTTCATGCGTGTCCACATCGGTAGGTGCTAGTGGCAGAGGGCGCGACAGATCACGACTCGAATGGTGCTGGCTAGACGGTGCATTAGCGCAATGCCGGCCAGTCTGTTCCTGCAGCGGCGGGATGACCGGCCACGGCTGCCACTGATCCCTCACTGGCTGCGTTTTGGGTGCGCGAGCTGATCGTAGCGCCCTGTGCTTCGCCGTCCCACTCCCAACTGGCCTCGACTGGCTTGGATTGGATCGGAGTGACGATGGAGACGGTGCTGGTGGCAGTCATTGATGTCCAGTCCACTCGACTTGAGTGCAGCCCAGCGTCGGTCTGACCCAGTGCCTGCAGCCACTGTACATCACAGTGCATCGCAGGCCAGGCCAGTAGCAGAGCAGGCTTCCCGTCCCGACAGTCCCCCATGAAGCCATCGAGACACTATCCACGCCTAGCACTGGTGCGTTCTGGTCGGCGGTGGTGTCAGCCTTTGCTGTTTCGGGTCCTCGTTGGCCGCTACCGTCGGTCTGTGATCTATTCTTTACCCGTCATCCTCCCCATCTCGAACTCGTCCGTCCGTTCACTTGGTCCAGGGTTTTTTATCAACTCGATCACTCTCTTGTTCGTGCTCTTCGTTTGCAACAAATCGTCATATCTTCTCGTTTACCCTTTTCTTTTTTCCCCCTGTTGTTCCCTTAGATACTAACTCGATCTGAACCCTCGTGGAGAAGAACCCCTTCAAGATCCTGTGTACCAGTCGTTCTTTTCAATCTCGAAATCACCACAAACCACCTCTCGTCGAAGTAAATCTCGTTCCAACTATCCGTTAGCCAGGACCAGATCAAGCCAAGCCAAAACAGCACCAAAAAAAAGCACCGACAGTCGAAGCTCATGTTGAGATAATCGACAACGATCCTTATTACATTCAGTCATTCCTTGGATAAACCATCCTGTATCACTATTCCAGCACGCAACTGTACCAATAATTGACCACGACAACGACCATCGACACTATCATCGATCGATAGCACGAACAAGATTAGAGAACACGACGAAACACAATATATACCTGGTTAGTATCGATGGACCGGGACAAAATGTAGCGGACGACAATTCTAACTCTCGATCGTAGAAACGATTTGATCCTAACAGACGCAATGGACTACGCATCACAGACAACACCGCCTATGGGCCAGGCTCCATTCTTCTACTACTCGCCAGGTCCAAACACCCAGAACAAGCAGCAAGGTCACTTCACCCAGAGACCCAATGTCATGTCTGTACCGACCCTTCCATCCACCCCAGAATACGGACAGCAATACCACATGGTACCACGCCCTCATTTGGCCAGCATGCCAGTGCCAATGCACCACCCCCAGCCAACATACATCACCCACGCAATGCTCACTCCAGACTCATCACCCAAGTCCATGCAGCAGAAGCCGACCATCCTCATCCAGCAGCCTGGTCTGCCTCCGCTCAATACCGACTGCCAGGGTTACTTCCCAGGCACGCCCGCGTTGTCGGCCTCAGGCAGCTTCAGCTCTGTGGACAGCCCTCCATCTGCCTGCCAGTACATGCTTCCAACGCCTGTCAATGGCATGTTCAACTTCGGCACTCAGCAGCCCAACTTCGGTTTCCATGCCGTTAAGGAGGGTTGTGAGGAAGAGGTCTTCACCGAGGTGCTTGCTGGTGGTGACTGGCCGCGTCCAGGTTCCCCACCAATGACTCCAGTGTTTCTACAGCCACCATCTGCCGGACACAGCAACGTCAACAACAACAACGAGAGTTCTTACAGCCTGTCGGTTGGTTCGTGTCCTTCCCTCTCACCATCGCCTTCTCCAATCCCTCGCTCTGTCATTTCCGAACACGAGGTCTGCGACCCAAGGAAGCTCAGCGTCAACACGACCTCTTCGGAATATCCTTGCATGCCAATTCTTCCTTCAAACGAGGGACCCAAGGAGATGCTGAAGAGCGAACCTACCGATGTCAAGGTTGTCGCTCCTGAGTTTGTCTATGGTGGGCTCCCAACTTTCGAGCCTATCTTCGAGCTCGACGTTGAGGACGACTTCAATGGCTTTTCCAACAGCAGTGACATTTACTTCGATGGTAGCAAGCGTCAGAGGCTCGAGTTGGCTCCACCTCTTGTTGAGGATGACAGCTTCTTCAGTGAAGAGAGCTTCAGTGACGAGGACGACCTTGCTGCTGCATCGTTCTCTCCAGCAACCTCAGACTTCTCCATCCCAGAGAACTCCGAAGCCTCAGTGCCAAAGTCGAAGAAGAAGACGTCCAAGAAGGTTGCTGAGCCCTCTGTCCGTTCTAACGAGCACGCTGATGAACACGCCGAGGAGCATGACTCAAGCGTCGATGGCTCATGTTCCCCAAGCCACGATGATTCACACAACGAGTCAGCCGCCTCTACTCCTGGTGCACAAGGTTCTGCCTCTCGTCGTGGCCGCAAGCAATCTCTTACAGACGATCCATCCAAGACATTCGTGTGCAACTTGTGCTCTCGTCGTTTCCGTCGCCAAGAACATCTCAAGCGTCACTACCGCTCCCTCCACACTCACGACAAGCCTTTTGAGTGTGGCGACTGTGGCAAGAAGTTCTCTCGTTCCGACAACCTCAGCCAACACCAACGTACTCACGGTGCCGGAACAATGGTCATGGGCGTTCTTACCCAGCCTGCCGACTCGCACTTGCACAGCTACGAGCACGTCAACGACGCCGATGCTGCTGACATGAACATTGCTAAGACGGAATCCCACTACCTGCCCCAAGCTCAGTTGGTGCAGGGTCGTGTCAGCCCAGACGCAAACGAGTTGGGCTCGATGCTGTACGATGTTACTGCTCAAGTCCAAACAAGCTCCAGCTCCAGCTCTGGATCCGTTGGCTACAGCGACTCAGAATCCCAGGCAACCGACAGCAAGTCTCCGCAGGGCAAGAGGAAGAGGGACGAGTAAACTTTCCACCCCTCGACCTTGCCGCCTCACTGCATTTACGCCTACCAACATCTACTACCCAATCAAACCACATCACGAACCTTATGCTGTAACGCCAGAGATACCACATAGAGGGACCCACCACCCCAACCACGAGGAGCATCACGGAGCCGAGGACGGAACCGTCCATAAAAAAAGTGTTTTCTCACTCGACTGAGCACCCTGCCCACGCAGGTCTCGGTCACAGCTCTACCTTTCACCGGACCACTTGCTGGCGCCCTGGCAAACCAACCGCCGCTGTACCATGTTACCCATCAGGACCTTGTCCTGCTCTGGGCCATTCGTTATTCTTTTTCACTTCTTCCCGTGTCATCACCACTGGGACTTGTATTCTGCATGGGAAGGGTCGGCCTTTTTCTTTTTCTCTCATCTGGCGTGTACTACTTGGTTTCTTTTCAGAGCATGGCTTCCTTGTTGTTTTCCCTGCGTTCCCACCTTCGGCCTTCGCTCTTGTACTTTATACCACTATTTGTTCTTTTCTTTCCGCCCTCTTTGTTATCGGACGCTACTCGTCCCTGCATGCGCGAGACCAACTTGTACAATTTGGCTGGGTCTACATGGCGTCGCACGCTGGTCGTGCGTGCGCCTTTTCGTCCCGGCCTGCGTTTTGCAACTGCATTGAGGATTGCATCAAAGCCTGGCTTGTACCATAATGGCTATTTGAAGACCTGAAAACGAAGAAAACACTCGTTACATCCAACTATCGTCTCATTTCCAAATGCTCGTTGTTGTTCCCTATCCATGTCGTGATGTGTCTACGTCGAATTCTCAACTACATGTCCATCCCAGCTAGGATTTGAAATTCGCTGCTGTTGGGGCTGCACAGGGCTTACCGATATGCCAGCACCCATGCCCATGCCCATGCCCATGCCTATGCAGTTGGTCTGGCCCTTGCAAGACCTCGCCCTGCCAATCGTACTCCCACTCGCACTTTCTCTCGTTTTGAATTTCGCNTTTTTTTTTTTCGCTTCTTTGTTTTCGAACATGACGTCTACGCGTGCCGAAAGCGCGTTGTTGTCAAAACATCGGCCTATTGTCTCGGCCTGCCCTTGCATTCGGTCGAGTGACGCAGCCGTGCCACGAGGAAGCCCTTTGAGACACGCACAGAAATCCACTGCACTCCACTCAGACTCCACTCTGCCTACTCTCTACCTACCCTCCCCTTGCCACATGCTGTATCGTCTATAGCGGACACTACGCTCTCCTCCCCGACCCGCACCATCTGGGTGTTTCACCCTACCGACGACCCAGTCTTACCCACCTTCCGACTGCCTTACCCTGAACTGCACTGCACTGCATTGCATCGCACTGCGTCACGCATGCCGGGTCGTTCTGCAGGTCCCAAGTCCAGGCCCACTGGTGGGNTTTTTCCTTTTTTTTTTTTCTCTCTCTCTCTTCGCGGCAGCGTGGCGAGGTGGATGAACGTAGTGCACATGTGTGTGTGCCTGCGTGTGATTGAGTGAGTGAGTGAGTCTCGGAAGCCACGCCGCCCCACCACCTATCTGCTGCTGTACCTGCATTCTGCATCGGCATCTGCGTCTGCGTCTGCGCTGTACCTGCACGCACATGCACCGCACCAGTACTGCACCGCACTGCACTGCGATAAGCCTGGATCCGATTCCACCTGCAGCCCCTGAGGCCTGCTTGATGCCTTACCCACCCGCACTACGATCCGGCATGGTGGTGGCGTAGACTTTATTGACCTTTTCTATTTTATTTATTTATTTATCGATTTATGCACGCAGCAAAGGTAAGGGCCAAGGCGGTACCTGCGTCTTTGTGGCGTCCACGTTTTGGCTTTCACTTGGTCTCGGCAGGCGAGAGAGAGTGTGTGGAGGGCATTTCATTGTCTTCCTACTTAGGTACCCGGCGTGGCTGGCATGACAAGGGCCAAGAAAATGTTGTGGTATTATTTATGGCAATGCCAACTGTACTCTGCACAACAGACCTCCCCCATCGTGTTTTACGCAATACCTACCGGTGTTTAATCGGTCAGAATGAACTCGGTGGGTGCTCGAGCTCACACACAGTGTGGCCTATGACCTCTCGCTGTGTGATGTCTGTCGACAGTGAGCAACTGCCATAGCAGCGGTGCCATATTGTGAGGTTGAGTTGATTCCGAGTATTTCGGCTCCTCTTCATCTAATAATAAGCGATCAGCAGCGTAAAGTACCTACGTACGCAATCACAGATGGACACATACGCCACAAGGTATCATATCCTCGGCCCAAGCTGGCGTCGTAATGACCTGGAGCAGACACCATAGACAAACACTGTACTAATGATGCGAGGGCGGTGACCGCCTCACCATGATCGAGAAGACATTTCCACCGTCGTCCTCAGTCATTGCAGCCGAGCTTACTTCTATCTTAGTGTGCAGCTCTGAATGGCCAGAGCCGGACCCAACACCACAAGCCAGAGTCCGCCGAACGGTGCTGCATGCATCTCTCTCTCATCACCTGACATGGCCATTTAGTTCTTGACACACCAATACGTGCGCGCGAAGGTAATGCCGCAACCCGCTGTCCCTACCTATAGATCCGGAAGTCCAGCGCGAGCACAGCCTCTCCACCCCTTCTGGCATGATCGACCGTCGGGATCGGCAGACTTCTGGCCTTTTCACGCTCAGGTGATTGTCCCTCTAAGCTTTGGTGGTTGGACGCGATTCCAAGGACAATCAGCCAGGTCATGTCGCAGTCAGGAGTGCATGATGACTTGGGATAACCAAGTTCGTGAGCAGCTCTTTGAATGCAGCCTTGATCGCCACGGTCTTATTGTCTCGGTGTTTTGATACTCAATGTGTGGGATATGCCTTGACCACCATGCTTTTGGGTGGCCTATGAAACATGGGTGGCTACTGTATACACAGCATACATTACGAGGCAGGCTAGATCGTTCCAGCAATCGGGAATCGTCAGATGCATCCTAGAGTAGATCCCTGAGTAGATCCGACGATAGACATGCACACAGGTTCCGGGTGTCTTGATTTAGTACCTGGCATGATCTGCTTGATTCCAAGGTCTGGATGAGATTGTTGTGACTGGTGAGTGGGGGCAGTAGAGGAGCATGGGGAGGTATATCCCGCACATTTGGCCTCTATTGAATCTATTGATGTGATACGTCTAGTCTTGATCGTTAAAAAGTCGGTTGGCGTTTCGCCCTGCTGACCCCATGAGTATCAACGATGTGAGAGATCAGGCTCGAGTGTTCGTCCAAGCAAACCCTTAGAAACACGTTCAGATCTAATCATCCTGGCCGACTTTCTCGAGGGCGCCCATCTTGCGCTTCTCGCCACTCTCTCCAACAAGACGTAGCCTATCAATTCTCGTCTTCTCGCTGTCACTCTCCCCATCGACGACGAACACCACCAACGAGCTGATGTTCTGGAACTTGACAAACCTCAATTCCACCTTCGCGGTTCCCGTCTCACTGTCCCAGTCGCTCTCTTTCAACTCTATGCGCTGCACGAATGGTATGTTCTCGTCAAAACCCAGGTTTGCACTCCTGTTCGTGTAGAGCTGCAGCGTCCGTGGTCTTGTGGGAGCCTCGTCGGCGTCGTCAGAATATGGTGGTAGGGAGGTGATGTGCAATGTATGCAACTTGAGGGTGGCCTGGAAGGGGATGAACAGCATGAGTTGCTCATCTGTATCGCTCTCGATGTAGTCCTTCTTGGTCGAAGCAGCCTTGCCTTTGGTGTCCAACGCCGAAGGCTTCGCCGCTTCAAAGACTGACCGTGGGCCGCCAGCGGCGCTATCAATGTTGAGGAAGTCCAGCCCTAGAAGATCGACCTGGTCTGTGATGTCTGAGTAACTCCTTGGTAGGCCTGCACCTAACCAGGAGCCACCGGCGCCTGCAGCGGCTGACGAGCTGGAAGCTGCAGCGTCAGAGGCGTCTGCGCTGTCGGCCTCGAGAGCCAGCTGCCGCACCACCGAGTCCAGCTCTTTCGGGTTTGCGCCTCGGATGCGCTTGGTCTCCCTGCCGGCCTTGAAGACCATGAACGTCGGGATGGACGAGATGTTGTATGTCTGCGCGATCTGCTTCTGGTCGTCGCTGTTGACCTTTGTGAATGTGATGAGGCCGGGCCGCGACAGCTGTTCCGACAGCGCCTCGTACAGGGGCGCGATGGCCTTACATGGCCCGCACCAATCGGCGTGGAAGTCGGTCACCACGATACGGGAGGATTGTAGCACTTGCGTGAAGTGTTGCGGTGAGTTGATAATCACCGTCTTGGACATCTTGGGCGGGCGTTCTCGAAGCTTGTTGTGTTTATAAAGGGTCCAAGAGCATTTGAGGTTCTGCGAGTTGTCGAGGATCTGCGGGTTCGGATTCTGGTAAGGTAGCAGAAGCGGATGTGCGATGTGATGATGCTACCGCCGCCGTCAAGTTGAAGTCATCGTGGGGCCAAAGCCAAAGCGAGAGGGAGCGGGGTGTTTGCCTGAGGTCACGACAAGCGGTGCGTAGGCTGCAGGTGAGGTCAGGATTAACAATCCACGTAGGTATCAGGCATATGAGCACCACTCCCGGTCCCCTCTATCTAGGTAGGTAGGCAATTGGTAGTGACTTCACCTGACCTTGACGTGTCGTGTCCTTGGAGCGAACTCCAATAGTACGCAAGCTGGTTATCTACCTTTCTAGAAGCGTACGGAAAGCATCGAGAACTGCATCACCTCAGCAATCAACCACGCTTGTCCCCCACTTGAACCAAGCTGCATATGGGATAGCCATGATCCGCGATCTTTCACGATTAACCTTGACACGAAGCGAACGACTGATTGTCATTGTTCTCGGCTACATTATCTGCGTACCTGTGATCTACGGCAAAGGAAGGAGTTTCCTGCGTCTCTTTACCCGGACCTTTCGAGAAGCTCGCCGAGATATACAACAGGAACGAGAGGAGAGAAGGCTAGCAAGAGGGGATAATCGACGATAAAGCTTGGGACAAACAAAACGCCTATAAAAACTCCGCCTCACGATGGCGAGCACAGTCTTCGTCGTCGACACCTCTTCAAGGAGTACAAAAGTCAAGGTCACACCATCAACAACCCTCCGGGACATATTGGACGAAGCGTGCAAGACGAGGAAGCTTAGCCCAGATGAATACACATTGAAGACGCAGGCCAGCAAATCGCTGGATCTGTCCCAGCCATGGCGCTTGACAGGGCTCGCGGCCGGAGCGAAGCTGAACCTCATCAAAGCAAGCCGGTCGCCCAATGTCGTGTCGATCGCCCTGCAGATACCCGAAAGCGAAGGTGGCCTACGGCAGCAAGACAAGTTCGCCAGTGACACCAGTCTCTGGCTGGCCCTGCGGAAGTTCGAGGATGGAATCGCAGGGGCGTCAGGCAAGAAGCTCAACCTCACTCAGAGAGGCGTGCCGTCTAATGACAGCGGCGCGGGTCGCTTGCTGTACGAACAACCTGTCGTCAACATCATGGGAAGGAATCTCGAGGGATTTGTAGATCTACAAAAGAGCCTTTCGCAGCTGGGCATGACTGACGGGAGCCACTTGTTGAGGATCAGCTTCAGACGGACCGAACGGCCATTGGAGGAAGCAATGTTCGAGATCGGCCAGTATTTCAAATCGCTTGATCCAGCTCCAGAGGGTTCAAAAGCTGCCTCACAGCAAGCCCAGGGCGCTCTTGCCGGCCCAGATGGCACATCGTCGAGCATTCCTGACCCCAGCGCCAACCAGAACGACGCTGTGATCCCTACCGAGGCCGCTGGCCCAGAGCCGTCGGATGCCATGGTAATGGACGACGCACCGAATGCGGTTGCGTCAAAAGAGGACGATGATGTGGTTGCATGTTCGGATTTCACTCCATCACAACCTCGACCAGAGGCAGAGCCAACATCTACGGGTCCTAAAGACGGCATCCAGGTATACAGAGCGCCCTCATCTACAATACCGGCAGCGGCCCAGCAAGAGTTCGACCCCAGCCTCTTCGAGCCGACTGTAGAGCATGCCAAAGCGCATCAGGCCGTTCTCCAGAGGGCCAGTAAGAATCAGAGGCTGCTTTCCGATAAAGAATTGGAAGCCCTCGAACAGGAGCGCCAGGCGAAACTGTCGAGCGTCCAGCAGGTATCGGTGAGAGTGCGATACCCGGACCAGAGCATGATAGAGACGGTAGCGTACGCATCAGAAACAGCAGCAGATCTCTACAGCAAGGTGAGGGGGACGATTGCCGCCGAGAGCGAGCCCTTCGAGCTGCGCTATCTCGGTCCAAAGGGACAACAGATCATACGTGACGATGGCTCAAAACGTCTGGTGAAAGACCTGGGGTTCAGAGGTAAGGTTCTCGTCACATTTGCCTGGACAGACAAGACGAGTGCCCAAGTTCGCAGCGCACCAAGCCTGAAGGACGAATACAGAGACAGGGCACAGGAATTAAAAGTCGAGCTACAGCAGCAATCTACACAGGCTGCAAGCGCACCAGCAAAGACAGCAGCCGCACCGGAAAAGAAGAGTGGAGGCAGCAAGGTGGACTTGGAGAGTAAGATGAAGAAGTGGCTGGGCAGGAAATGAAACCTAGAATAGATTGATGACGGCGCAATGTGAAATTCAAGCACAAGCAGCGACGAAGGCCTGAGACGTACGAACCAACCCTGCATATTGTTCGGGAAATGCGGCATGCCTTGTGAGCAAGATACCAGCATTGGACATATTTCCTATTCCCATCATCACATAGCGAGTCGATGACCGACCCGATGTCTTCCGTATACACGTCTGATATAACTCTCCGCATAGCCGTCTGACACAGGAGCTGGAACTGAGCAAAGATGGTTTGTGGGCGTTTCGAACGAGATTTTCATTTGCCTGTCCTACTAAGCCTCAGAACATTGCCGCTGAAAAGTAGTGGCTGGGCGATGGCAAGATTTTGAGGTCGTCCTGTCGATTTTTTGATTTATCGTACCCATACGCCGCCATGCATACACCGTCGTAAGGAAATGAGAGCTACATTTAGTGGCCAGCCCTCTTGCTGTCGGCGATGATGTTGGTCATCTCGTCAACCTTTCTCTTCGCACGGCCGAAAGTTCCGAGTCTCTTCTTGGCGAGCTTTCTGGCGCGCTTGTCCTTGGAGTTGCGCAGCAATTCAATAACACGACGCTCGTATGGGGCGAGGCTGTAGTTGTAAACATTAGCAAATGCTCGTGTGATCGACCGACAGAGTCGAGGCCTGCGTTGAGCCTGGGAAGGGACCTGCATACCCTGAGACCTCCTTGACAACGTCACGGACGAAGGCAGTCCTCTTGCTCAAGTGACCCTTGGTGCGGGAGACACGAGCCTTTGGCTGGCGTGCGGTGACTTTCTGTAAGGCGGATGCCGATTAGCCTTCTGCTCCATTATCCGTGAGGCACGTCCTCTCGTCCCGTCGAAGAGCATCGTGAAGGAGTTTCAGATCCATATCCTTCCACATTGTCTGCGTGAAGACCGACGGTGGGGATTTCCCTTCTCTTGCTCGTTTGCTTTTCCGGATTCTCATCGAGATGCTGCACCGTGAGGAGACTGGGGGTATGAACGTACGTGGCCAGCATTGAGGCCGACGGCGATGCCGGACTTCTGCTTGATCTCCTGCGGCATCTTGACTGCGCGATATGGTGGTCGGTCGAGATTGTCGCGGGACGTACAGATAGTATACTCACTTTGAAGATTCTATGTGTGGAGGTAGTGGGCTTTGCGAAAATCTCGGGCTTGGCGACAATTCAGCCATGATGTGGCTGGTGGCACCTAAGGGTCAGCTACCAGCCACAGCTACCTTAGTCATGTTGACACCTCAGGCAACAAATCTGAAAATGCTCTTTGCATGCCTCAGGCCTTAGATTTTTGCACGCTGATATCAGATTCTCAGCCTCATATGATGATACATCATTGCTTGTAGGTAATATGCTTGTTCTTCGTTTCCAAAAAGTTGCCCCTCAATGGTCATGAGGCTTTTACAAACACTGCCAATGTGTATTCCATAGGGTGACAGTTACCTATCCATCTCTAGGCATACACAGCCTCTAATGCCCTGGCGATGCAGCAGCTCAGGTACAAGCAGAGACCATTGAGAAAATCTACAACAGAACCTCAACCTAATGCCGTGTACCCTCTCCGTAAGCAGTTCATAATCTCCATGTCGCTACGTCTCTACGCGGCGACAGCGATTCCGGACGTGCTCGGTAATGCAGCAGAGACGACAGCGTCGGATGCATCACAATGCCAGTGCCGGGCCCGTTTGTGAGTGATGTAATGCGCCAAGGGTTCCCTACGTCATGGCTGCGCCTCGGAGATTGATCAATCGGGGGCTCTGTTGACGTCTGGCGCGTACGGCATCTCAAGGTTGCTGTGATCGACGCTTTCTTTAATTGCAGCACTTTCTCTATCTGGCTTTTCTTTGCTTCGCATTGCTTTTGCCCCATCAGCTGTCGTCACACCCTGTCTCTGGTTGGATTGGTTAGCCACCGTCCTCAAGCTTACTCTTATATTGCCCTGTTCCTCGCTGGCCAGGGTCGAAGATATCCTCAAAGTACCAAACAGCTACGCCCTCATCTGTCTCTACGACAGACTGCCACCCTTGGACCTGTCGGCTCCTCTCGCATCAGCCACATCATACGCACGGCATTGACGCAATCATGTTCGGCTTTTCATATTGGTTCATACCACTCTTTTCAGGATGCTGCTGGCTGGGTGAGTTGCTTTTGAAGACGCACGCGACACCGTGCATCATCTCAAGACACCAAATGCTAATCAACCGTAGGCGGTCTCCTCGCAATGCTGGGCACCTGGACGTCCCTGGGGTCACCTCACTACGCTTGGCTGGGTGAGAACCAGTCCATCGCTTACATTTCCGACATTGGCGCGACCAAGTACGGGAAACCAATCTTCATCGCTACTTCCGCACTCTGCGTGGTCACTTTCGACATTGCCTTCATCGCGGAACGCTGGCTGAGGCACCGCGGCCGTCTGACGCGTAACTACAGCATGTCAGAGAAGATCCTTTCCAGCTTCTCCATCTTCTTCGCCATCGTCGGCGCTTGCGGCTTGATCTTCCTCTCCATTTTCGACACCAAGCGGTACCCACACGTCCACGATGCGATGTTGGCAGTCTTCATTGCCGGCTATGTCGTATCGGCCGTCTTCATCTGTGCCGAATATCAACGTTTGGGCATCCACTACCGCGAGTACCGTGTCCTGCGCGCCTCCTTCTGGACCAAGCTGGCCTTCATTTTCGTTGAGGTTGGCCTTGCCATCGCATTCGGTGTCACTCGCTACAAGAACGAACTCAATGCTGCTGCTGTTATTGAATGGATCATTGCGTTGATCTACATTTTCTATGTTTGGTGAGTCTTTGTTGCCATCGTGAGAACCGCCTCCACTGAGCCATGCTGACCACTTTCACAGGAGCTTTGTTGTCGACTTCCTTCCAGCCATCCGAACAAAGCACTACGAGCACCGCTTCCCTCATGCTCGCAAGGAGAAGGATCCCAACGCTGCTGCGACCGAGGCCGAGGGCAACATGCTCGGTGGCCCTGTGTACACCAGCGGTGGTGCTTCTGCCAACGCAGACGGCTACAGCAGCCATCTGCCCATGACCGAGAACCGCAGCCAGCAGGCGGGTGCTACGTCTCGAAACTTCTAAGAGAATTTGATCTATTTGCCCATAATTTACACGGCTGTCTCAGGACTGCCAAGGGACAAAAAGTGACGGCGTTTGGGTGTGATTTGTTCACGATATCCGGGTTCGGGTGGTCGAGACAGACGCCCACGTATGATTGTTTGCATCTTGATGCGTTCAAGCGCTTTACATATATGATAATGATTTCTACCATGTACGAAAAGTCCACCTACATTCTCGCCGATCTGATATAAGGTTTTAGTGGCCCTTCTGCCCCAATCGTATCCACATCTGCTGTCTCCACTGACGAAAACGTCGAGTATTGCTTTCATTGCACTGTGAGATCCGTTTTTTCGTGACTCAGATTCAGCTAGCACAGATATACGGTGTCCCAGACTCGACTGTACATACATGTGATAGGGTTGAATTCCCTTCCTAGTTGACATTGGAAGACTGGGGACGTCTGACAGGCCGACCCTTGACGCGGCAATGGCTGACTCAGGCGCAGGCTATGCCAAAAGGAGTACTCAGGCTCGTGGTTACGCCGTTAGTCAGCTCCACATTCTCTCGTAATTACGCCGCGGCTGATTTTGTTGCAGCATAGGTAGGTACCTTATCTAGATACGCTCAGCTGCTCAGCCCTGCGCCAGGCCAGCCTTATGAACTTGGCCAGGGACCTCTCGGTTCTGTCGCAGACAGTTTTGACGATCAAAATCTGTCTGGACCAAGCAAGCCTGCATCTCTGTTTTCATGTGTGCATCGCATAGTCACGCATATACAGTACCTTGAGTGCGTCGCCGATCTTCTGCAGCCATGTCGACCGCGGGGCTTTTGTTAGTAGCTACTGGGATCATAGACCCTGCCGTCACGACCGAGCAGCAGTTTGACGAGTTCTACAACAATGAAAGGATCCCTAGGACCTTGTCCTTCACTGCGACATTCAAGCCTAAGCAAGGGCTTCGCTACAAGTTGCACCGGCTGTTGAATGGCACGTCCACACCCACTGGTGGGGAGAGTCCAGCGCCAAATGCCGGCTCTCTCTCAAGCCCAGAAGATGCATTTCGCCTGGACGCCGGCAAGATGATGAGCGACTATCCATACATCGTGCTCTACCCGGTCGAGAGCATGACGATCCTCTACAGCCGCATGACGGCCCACAAGAATGCGACGAGGGATCTTCACGGCGGCATCAGCAAGGCGTTCGGCGGCGAGCCGGTCGAGCGCTACGTTCGGTTCCAGGACCGCATGTTCCGTCACATTGGCCGCTATGAGGCTGACGGTGGCGCCGAGGAGAAGATCTATCCGCCGCAGACCGTCGTGCTGGACTCCATGGACGGCACGCTCGACGGCCCGGCGAAGCACCATGGAGGCTTCGAGGCCAACTATCGCCCTCCGCCGACCATACGCAACGCTCACAGCTATCGCAGAACCACCCTCATGAAGCGGCTAGATGCAAAGGTCCCCAGATACGTCGCCATGCATGAGTTCGCTGACGAGGTTGACGATGTGCAGAAGGACTTTGCATTTGAGATTCCAGAAACCGCCACTGTGCGGGCGGTTTTCGAGCTCATCTTTGCCATGGGCGAGACGAGACTGGAATTGTGATCTCCCAGGTCCCATTGTCACCTTTCAATCACGTGGTTCATCACGTAGTTGGAGTCTTCGGCCTTCGATGTGCTGACCGGGAGCCATTCGGCCGGTTTCCACCGAATCTTCGTCCGTCCCAGAATGCGCATGCAATGTGCACGCATCCTTGACTCAATTCTGTGGGCAATATGCCATGCCATTCATTTGCATTGTCAGGTACGTATTGTGCCTTTGCTCGCCGTTCCGCCAAGGTACAGTTATGAGCGCACAGTAGGTATCAAGCTGGCGTATTGGGAGATGGCTTCAAAACGACAGCGCACACAGAATGCAACTACTTCAACATGGATTCTACCTTCCGAGCATATGTCTGCCTACAAGATTGCGTGCATTTATTGGCCTCTCAACTCGTAGTATCCTCAACAGTCAGCCGCGGGGCTGTGCCTTGTTACCCTTGTTCCAACGGCAAGTGAGGTAGTTAAGTGCATCTTGGGCAGTTGCGACAATAACCAAAAGTGTCTGGGTCTAATATCTCTCCACCTATGGTATCTACCCTCCCGACAATGTCACAGCACCTATCTTGTGAGCATAGTATGACCAGACCCTACACTGTTTTGCACAACTTGGACATTGCTACTTAACTCAGTCTATTCGCTATAATTCAACCAGAAAGGTCGCGCAGATGCCAAGGCCACCTGTGAGGTGTAAACAATGTCGACGTCTGAAGGAGCCGGTGAGTTCAGCTCTACAGCAGTACTCATGTAGATTGACCAGTTCTGATCCCTGATCTGATGGAGAGCAGCGTGACGCCGGTCGGGAGATTTGCCATCGATGCATCAATGCCGGATTTTCCTACGGCCCACTTGTTCAAAGAGCTAAGCAGATCACGAAGCCAACAGCAAGCAATGCATCAACTTCAAGAGCAAGCCGTGCACTGAGACCCATTCTCCCGCGTATTGCATCTGTGAGTCCCAAGAATATGAAGCAGATACAGATATTATCTCAATTCCTAGAGAATTATTTCCCAACGGCCGAGGCCAAAGCCAGTATGGCAGACAGGAAATCGTACCTCAGAGCTTTACCGGACCTATCGATCTCATCACCGGTGTTGACGGCCGCAATTCAAACACTGTGCCTGGCACACGTTGGCATCAAAACCAATGACAAACAGCTACTCCATGAGTCTCAGGTTTCCTACGGGCGTGTTCTCAACTATCTGGTCAAGACGCTTAGCCACCGGTCACATGGTTCAGATAGAAATCACCACAAGGCAGTCATCGCCAGCATTCTGCTGTTAACACTCTACAATGAACCTATTCCTTCTGCCCACCAGAACTTTAGTGGGTGGGCGGCACACTATTGGGGAGCTCAGCGATATATCGAGGCGAGAGGGACCAGATGCCTAAGCATGGATGAGCCTTTCGAACGCCTGTTACTCATGAACATGCGGATGCCATCACTCTTCATCGGTGTGGCTCAACGCAAGTCGACCGTGCTTGGCATGCCGGAGTGGATTCGTCACATGGACAAGAAGGCCTATACTGCCCAACCACTTGCGAGCTTGTACAATTGCATCATGAAAGTGCCTGCATTGCTTGAACGTACGGATAAGTTGCTTGCTGAGAATATAGTAGACATTGATCAACTAAAAGCGCTCTGTGGAGACCTTGACACATCACATCGTGAACTTCTTCTCTGGCACCATACAGATGCTGGTTCTTGTCGAGAAGATCGGATCCCAACAGTCGACATAGCCGCCAATCCTGAGCTGTTGGATATGAATATCGAGGAGCATAACTTCATTTCCACCAGCCTGTCTTTCCACAGCTTCTTTCATTTTGGTGACGGTCCAGAGCGAATGAAAGACGAAATGACGCTCTATTGGGTCTTCTCGCTCATAGTGGATTGTACTCTGCTTCGCCTTCTCATGTACCTGCCCGAGACCACTCAATTTTTGTGTCAAAGGACGACTCAAGGCATTGTGGGCGACGCCAAGAGCTGCGCAATGAATCTCTGCCGGTCCGTATGGTCGAAGAGCACACTGGATTCCTTGGCCGTGATAGCATGGGTAGACCTGATGCTCTCGCTGGCCCAGAACTTCTTCGAGCAGATCGGATCATCTAAGGAATTGACCTGGTGCCAGCTCGCCCGCATCTGGACCGGTTGCCGGTCAGATCGCGTCAAGGCCATGCGTGGACGCACCCTCTGCAGGCTCCCCGATATTGCTCCTGGCTTTCAGCACGCCACGCTATTCACAGTTGACACGCTTCCCAAGGAGGACAGCCTCCCAAGCGCCGAGCCTATACGTGGAGATCCTCACCTCTGGTACGTCTCGGACGACAACCCCACCACTCATTGTCCTGCCACTGGCATGAGTGCACATTGATGTTCTTACCTGTCTACATTCGAGCCCTTCATGTCCAGGCGCGCTTTACCAAAGTGACCGATATCGTTCGTCACTCGCTCAGATGTGTCTGTGGAGTCAGGTGTCAAGCATATCGCGTGTTGTAATGTGGTTGGCCTAACGATATTGATGACAAGCTGAGAGGGAGACATTTCGTTTTCATCCCAGAGTTGTAAGTAAAAGATCACAATCACTAAATAAGAAAAATGGAAAGTTGGCAATTGGAAGTACAACCAGTAAATTCGCATTTTTAAATTACAATTACAATGGCAACTCTACGCTATCAAAGGAAGCCCAGCAAACCCACGCTTGAACGAAAGAAGTCATGTATTGATCTTGTTTTAATGATGTTATTGTTGTATCGTGAGCAAATAAATTAATGGTGTTTTGGTGTTTTGTTTTGTTTGTGTTGTTACTGTTGATATTGAAGCAGGCAAGAAGCTATTCGCTCAGTAACCCAGCTGCAGCTGTCCCGGGTTCTGTCTCTCGGGATGGGCATGCAAGTGTTCTCGCGATGCTGGTGCGAGGTGAAGCTTGACCCAGGCGTGGTCGAACTTGGTGTTGAGGTGGTGCAATTCCTCGCGGAAGTTACTGGCGCTGCTGGCGCGGCGGCTACCGTGGCTGCTGACGCTATTGCGAGGACTGGCCTCTGTAGAGTGCAATGCAGCTGCTGCCTCTGCGGCTGCCTCTGCCTCGTGATGCTGTGAGGCCCGGCGCTCCGACTCGGCTACGCTCGAGCGGCGGTACTGCTTGGTGGCCATGTATGGGAGCGAGATGGAGGCCATTTCTGATGTTGTGTGTTTTGTCTTTACTTCTTAGTGTTGTTGGTATTGATAGTGTGATGTGTATGAATGCAATTGATGCTTTGCTTGATGTGGTAGTGTATGTTTGATTTGATTTGATTTGATTTGGTCTGAGATGAAATATGTTGAACTGTGCTGGCATCCACGTCCTTCTTATAGATCTTCATCTCTCGCAGAAGACCCTACCGAAGGCCACTCAACCTTATTACAATGTCTGTAAACGTTCTCGGCCGGCACACACGGATTACGGGACCGTCTGTCAAAGACGTCGCCGGTAGACGACATCATCCACGGTTGCTGACATGTTCGAAAAGTCTCATGTCGACGGAGGTAGGAGGTAAAAAGATTCACCACCAATTACAGGCGGACGTGGTGACCATAACGGCCGATATCGATGTAGCTACAGTAGACCATGTCTCTGCTGCCCTTACGTCAACTTCGGTGATCGACATCCGTAAGGGTCTCGAGTACGATGTGTAGGTAAACGCGCCGCCGACTCCCAAACGCTGAGAGCTGCGTCACAGCCGACCGGGCGGTGGTGAGACGGCTTCCTGCAGCATTAGAAAACAGTACAGAATTACCTATGAGGCAGCGAGTTGATGAATCATCCTGTACACACATAACCTATATCTACCTACATTGTCGAGCGTGTACGTATTTGAGGCTGTGGTGTTGGAGGTGTCCAGAGAGAGAATCCTCGTTCGGGTTTCGGAGCTTACGGCAGCGGATCTTGCGGACGACAGCGGGACCTCGGGATGGACCCCAGTACTTCTAACCGCTACGACTCCCTTATGACGGTGCGGTCTCGAGACACTGATTTGAAGATTTCAAAGCTGCATGGATACGTATATGTCTCTGAGAAACTGCACGATGATTTCTCTGTCATGACCCTTGGCGAGCCCTGCGCTGAAGCGACACGGTCGGAGATGTTTCCCTGAACCCTTAGTCGCTACAGCCTCATGGTAGTGTCTCCCAATGGCCAGCGATTATGTTTCGAGGTCACGTTCTATGGATTCGCCAGTCACACAGAATAGCAAATGTACGCAGGATGGGCAAAATACGACATAGCTGAACTCTATGCTGCGGACCCGGAATGAGACGCCAGTCCGTCCGAGTTCTGGAATGCGATTGACGACATACGACTGACTTCGGATTCGTTCACCTGTGCGGCGTTGTGCGATTTCATAATGTGTCATCTCCAGCGAGCTTTAGCGATGCGACATGTGAGGGATTTTTGGGGTAGAAGCAGCTTGGAGGGTATCTCACACACGAGCAAACGGAAAGCCAGTCAAATTGATCTTAATATGGAAAGCGGTACTAACGTACCCCCAGCCTTTCCAAAATGCAATCGGAAAAGATGAGGCAGCCGGATGACAGGAAAGAGGCTATTCATACACTGAAGCAGAGAAAGCACCCTGGTACAAAGAATGCACCTTTTCCATTCTTATAAAAGGCTATTTTGCAATACCCTCAGTGCTATCCATGATGGTACTACTCAAGGACGATGACAAAGTTCGCATTTCACGTGTGAGTGGACAGTGCGCCAACTCAGTCAAACACTGGAGACCTCATCGTCCAACTTCCTGTAGAACTTTCCGTAAGCAGCTCTCCATATCTGCTGAAAATGTAATATGCAGGGCTAAGTAAGAGTTCGAGTGCTAACCTAACGTAAACTCTTGTCATATTAGGGCGGCACATGTGAATGTCACTGTGAAACGCACTTGGCCAGTGTATTCAATCATGAATTTTCCCTAGAAGACTGCGACACTGGTAAAGACATGTGCAGCCTGTCAATCGATTGCACCTGGCTGGAGGCTGCAAGACGTTTGGTTGATTGAATGATCGTAGGGCTACGCATATGAACGACAGCGTCTTTGGTCGACAACAGCCACATGCTGCAAACCGACGTGAGGAATGCCTATTTAAATCATACTTTCTATTGGAATGGACTTGCTTTGGCAATGTAACCTACAATAGCTTGGAAGATGGATCGTAAAGCTGATCTGGAAGCTCAGAATGTCGAGCTGCGTGTTGAGCTTCGCATCGCTAGCCTACAAAAGCATCAGGCCAACGCGACCATCCAATATCTGGTTTCCCAATGTGCAGAGCAACAAGCCCAGATTGCACGCTATATCAAAGAACTCGAACAACGCGATGCAAAGTCTCTTGAACCAATCCTGAGAGTTCAGGACGACTGCAAACGAGCCATTTGCAGCTGTGGCATTGCCAATCAGAATAGCCAAGGCACGTCCCCTGTTGCCAGCGATGATAAATCTGCTACGATCGCACCACCAGATCTCTTGTGCCTGGACGATATCGACGAGACAAAAGATGTTATCGAAGAAACTAAACAAGAGACAGAAAGTTCAACGGCTGGGACACCGAGTACAGCACAGGCCGAATACTCAAACTCTACTTCGCAGTCGACTGTATCAACCTCTCCGAAGGAAGAAGTGACTTGCTTCTCTCCAGAGGATCATAACCGTCTTTTGGGATTTGCTACATACCTTGAAGACATGAATGACAGGCAGCGTAGAGAAGCCTTTGAAAGTTTGAGTAAAAGGTCAAGTAACCATCTGCCGATCGAATGGAGGTGGTACTGGGAGGAGACGATCAGACCCATTTTCCTCGCCAAATCCGCCGTTGACCAGGCCCGATGCGAAGAGCAAGTACAGAACGAAAGCACTTCCATCAAACATGAGCTTCCTCTAGAGAGCCTGTTGTTAGCAATTCCAGGCGACGATCGAGCGGAAAGAAATACTGTCCGACAGGACATCACAATCGAGCCCAACAACAACAACCCAGCCCAAGGTCATAAGCCAGTCTTTCATGAGCAAGGGAAACGACAGAGAAAGCCCTCCGTTCGAGACATGAGATCTCTCTTCTATCGCTGGGATGACCCTGAGCCAAATATACGTCGCTCAGTCATATTGAGCAACATACCTTCTGGAATCCAACTGTCACATATTGTTGAGGAGATCCGCTCGGTGTTCGCTCTAAAGCCGGTCAGTAGAGGTTGTCGCCTGCTGAGAACCGAGGGATTCAAATTAAAGGATGGTCACAGACTCATAACCAATTCAGCTTTGATCATATTCGCGTCTGCATCAGAGGCTGAAGCTTTGATGACTCGAAGCCAAAGCGACCCATTAAACTTGCATGGTCTTGCTTATAGCAACTTGGTCAAAGTTGAACTTGTGCCTACTCCAACTTGGCCATCGCACAAATAAGCAACCGGGCTATAATAGGACGGTTTTGCCGGGCCGGGTTCACTCAGTCGCTGTTTTAGTTCCGGCCTGATCCCAAACAGCACTGTCATAGAAGACATTATGAAGAGTATACAGTAAAGGTCAAAAACCAAGATGAACAAGACAACCTGAGGACAAAATCAACACCATTAGTGTAGTTTTATGGACAATGGCCCTAATCGACTTTGGTGCTTAGTACAGAACCAAAGCCAGATCAAAATGATGTTCTAGGAGAAACAGTTTGATTTAGGATTATTCACTAATTTTGATAGCTGCGTAGCTACATAAATTCAGAGGTATCTTTTTGTTTGGTATGAAGTGAGCACCAGTATAACGCCGTATGAGCAGATTGTTCGAATGTGGATCCGTGACACAGCCATATAGACCAGAACAGCACTAAGGCAATGAACTTCCATTCTCTTGTGGTTGGCCATGCTAGGTATCCGCTTGCGACATCAGGAAGTCCGGTAGTCCCGACGTAGGAATAGAGGGTGATATTTGCGAGAGGTGGAGCTGTGATGCACCTGGCTCTATTTGCCTTTGCCTTGCCCCAATTGTGTTTCATTGAAGCTCTTTGCCAATGCGCCTGGTTCTCCAACTTTTTGAGATGCTAGATTCTCCTCAAAGTGCTTTGTGCCTGCTCCCTTAGGGTTGATTTGATCAGAGACGACTATTGCCGGGTCACCTAGTACAAGCGAAATGAAGTAAGCAAATAATCTCTATATGGACATGGAAGCCGAAGACCATGATGACTACATTCTAGCAGCCGACAGTATAGTGGCGATGCCTGCGTACCTCTCTTAGTTGCGATTCCCGGTAAGTGGGTGTCCGAGCCACCGCCAGCCGAATAGCGATCGGTGACATTTTGAACGCCAGGAGTTTGGAACGGGTTTCTAATATCAAAATGTCAACGAGACTTCTAGATTTGGACTCCCTTGAGCTTCAAACTTACACTGGAGCCTTTTTCGCCCCAGGAAGTAGCGCCCAGACAACCGCTCCTGCACCGGCTGCTGCTAGCAGATTCCGTGGTCTCGTGATTCCGGACATGATTCTCTAATGGATGAGAGAGGAGAGAATGAAGCTCAGGCAAGATTGTTGTAAGTCGTTGAGTACACCACAAGTTGTTTGGAGTTATGGAGGAAACATATGCGATCGAGTATGTACAACAAATGATCACTAGGTAAGTAGATGGCAAAAGTCGAAAGCTGGGGCCAAATTCACATCGTCATCGAATGTCACTAGGTACGGCCATTGGACTACGGAGGCTGTTCCTTTGGTAGCTTGGACCTAACCCAGTCGAGAGACCTCAAATGATAGCCTGTCGAGTTCTTCGTCTGGTCAATCTTGAGGGAGCTTGTGTAGCTGCAAGAATCTATCAGCAGTTGGGAAGTACGGGATGGATTGTATGTCGCGCGCACACAGGTTGCACTGTCTAGCACGGTTTTGCTTCGTCGTCATGCGAAGATATGAGACCTGTGAGACCTATGACTGGACACCTCAAAAGTCTTTGTAGCCAGGTAGCGATAAACTGGCTACCCGGAGGGCCAGGGATGGCGTCGTGCTTTTGTCATTATCCCCCTCCAGCAGTATCTGCTGCCGGGCATGGCTAACAGCCAATGATCAGAGTCTAACTCGCTTCAGACCTAGGTCATATCGGCGGTCTAAAGCGTTGTTAGGCGACCCCGATATGCTGGAAGGCACTTCATTGATTGTCGTCGCCATGTCTGGGGCGATGCCAGACAGAAATCGATGACGCAACGGGGTGCCGACGAGCTGGGTCAGTTTGCGGGTACCTGCATTAGATTCGGCTATTACCTTCGATCCACTACACCGAAAGCGGACAGAACATCTTCTGTTCGAGGTAAAGATGCCTGAGGCAATAACAAGGAAGGGATGTCCTTTGGTTTGCTTGGAATCCTTGCCTTCAGGTGTCTACTGGATCAACAACGACGCTCTGTCATTGCTACTTCTGCCCAGACGATGCTCCCATCGCTGTAGATGCGATGGCAGTGGCAGAAAGTGAATTCATCGAGCACTTACCCCAGCCCTTCCGCTTCGCTGTTCTTGTCATCTTGGGTATGTCCCTGTCCCGGCCTTCAATTCAGCCCTATCGACGCCATCAGCGGCACCAGAGGCCAGCAGCTGACGGAGAGCTCAAGGCATATGGCTCTGGAGTCGCAATGTGCAGGTGCTTCACCGCCATAATATCGACACGGCACAGTTGATTCGATACCCACACCGACTGGACCACCAGAGTGGTTTCCACCTCGCTCTCTTCCTCACGATCCCCCTTGCTGTGTGCTGGTTGGCATACCAATGGACCTCCTGGACGTCTATACCGATAGTATACGTCTTGTTCCTCATAGCGACCATCCTATGGCCCACATCAGCTTCGTACACTGGTCGCGTGACCTTCGTTAAGACCCTGGCCAGGGTCTCATACGGTGGATTCGCTTTTACGGAAGATGGTCGGTTTGGAGACCTGCTGCTGTCTGATGCCTTGACCTCATACGCAAAGCCACTTGGCGATTTTGGAGTGATGGTGTGCATGGCAGTGACAAGAGGAGAGTTTGTTAGCGGCAAACCGGATAAGACTTGCGGAATGGGACTTGTTATGCCCATTTGCCTTTCATGGCCGTTCCTCATTCGCCTGTCTCAATGTCTTAGAGAGCACTTTCGGCTGCGGAAGGAACAACCAGGAGGCTGGATTAGCCCTCATACACTCAACGCTGCAAAATACGCAACTGCATTCCCTCCTATAATACTGAGCAGTGTTGATCCACAAGATGCGCTCAAAGACTGGTACATCACATTGTGGTATGGCAATGCGCTAGCTGAAGCAGTTCCATTTGGATCAGATCGCTGACAGTGCAGTTTCCAGGGTGCTCGCTTCCGTTATCAACGCCTCTTATTCTTTCTACTGGGACGTCACTCGAGATTGGGACCTGACCCTCTTTTGTGGCCAAAAAGCTCGCAGCGCCAACTATCCGTTCGGCCTCCGAGACACGCTGACCTTCCCGCCTGCAACCAAGTACTACGTCGCAATAGCGATCGATGTCATATTGCGCTTTGCTTGGAGCATCAAATTATACCCTGCTCTACAACCATTCGCTGGCATGCAGCTTGGGATATTTTGTCTTGAACTATGTGAGATTCTGCGAAGATGGATGTGGGTCTTCCTCAGAGTTGAAGCCGAGCAGCTGCGCCACCGGCGGGTTGAGATCCCACTATAGGATCTTCTTTCTAAATAACGAGATACTGGACCCGGCATGCACAACGATAGTCCATTGCTTGTTTAGCTGTTATAATGAAGACGCCAGCAACCTAAGCTACGCCAACACATGCAGCGTTATATGTTCAAATTAGTTTCATAATAAACACGGAAGGGTATAAAGTCCATTCCGAGGATACAAGCTTATAGAAGCGCGCCTCACAATAAGCCGGAATGCCTTCAAAAGTATTTGTACTATCAAGTTGTCCGCCGTACTCATCTAGGGTAAGTGAGCAAACACAATAATGAAGGGTCGCATGAAGATGTCGGACGGAAAGTTGGTAGAAGCAGTCCAGTCTTGGCACGGCTCATCCGGGCTCCAGGCTACTTGGTGGCGACGCAGGTGCAGTCCCCACATTAATGTTACTGTATGTTGGTAATGTGCCACTGGCAGGTAAGTGCAGTAGGCTGACCATGACACGACAGCACTGCTGCCTCCAATATCAATAGTGATTTTTTGCACAAAACATTCGACGTCAGACCGTAGTGTGAGACCTAGTGAACACTTCTCTCGCTTCTTGCGCTTCTGCACCTCCGCACTTCTGCACCGGATCCACCATGTTACAGCAGCCCGAATAGACGATTGAAGTTTTGTTGCTGGACTAGAGCGAAGCAGAACTAGAACCATAGCCAGCGAACACGATGGCTGCCGCAACCCAATCGGCAGAGCAGCGCGAGCTGGACCTGGTGGGCAAGGTCGAGATGCGGATTGCCCTGGCGTCCAGCGATACTCAGCTCCAGACGACGCTCAAGACTTTCCTAGCGCCTTTGCTGCTCAAACTCGCCTCCGAACATGCCAGCGTACGGAACAAGGTCATCGCAGTCTGCCAGCATATCAACACCAGGGTCAAGCCCCAGTCAATCCAATTACCGGTTGCAGCTTTGGTCAAACAGTTCAAGGAACAGGAGAGTTCATTGATCCGCCACTTTAACCTGCTCTACATTCAACAAGGTGTTGCCCGTCTGCCAGCCGCTGAACAGGGTGAGCTACTGCCGATCGTTGCTGCAGCTATCGCCAATAGTGGTACTCATGCTCCGACCGTTTTCAATCTATTCCTCAGACTGCTCGAGTCGTTTCCACCGCCTCAGCGTGGTAGTCCAGAAGATGCTGCTTTGAGGACGAAGTTTGGAATCACTGATGCAGATGCGCAATTTCTGGCTGAGTGGATTGGGAAACTGATCCTGTTCACTCCTTTGAAGGGTGTCGCATGCCCTGGCCTGAGTACAGAAGACAGCTCATTTTTGACGTTACAAGGTCGTGACGAGACGTGGAAACCTGCAGATGGAGGTTTGAATGTACTGCGTACGAAGGTTCTGGCTGCGAAATTAATGGCGAGCGGCCTATTTACTGATCTCGAGCGATTTCTGCCTGCCCTATTCGCTTCTGCAGACACCGCCTTTACCGTCAGCGATGTTGGAGACGATATGATGAAACGAGCATTGCCAGCCACTAATCTTGAAGACGAAGACCTTGTGTCAACTCTGTTCAAGCTATATTTCGGCGATGGAAGCCGCACAAGAGTAAGGGCGCCTCTCCGTATGAAGATCCTTAATCTGCTTGGGAAGTCTGTCCACAGCACCACATTCAGTGGGCCAATTTCAAGGCTAGTCGATGACGGCATTTCCGTACCTGTCAAGGATGGGGAGGACCTCATCATGGCTAATGGTGCTCCACCGTAAGCCCACCTCTTCGAATATACAGCCATGGGAAAGTCGAAAGCTAATATGTTCGCAGGGGCTCGACAACGGCCGGGAGGGAGGCTGCGAAGCTTCGAGCGGCCATCTTTTCTTACATCAACTACGTAGCGCGCTCTGGCAACCGGGAAACACTCTCGGCTATTGCGCCCTCTGCTGTTGCAAAGCTTCGTGATTTCGTCGAAACTCAAGGTTGGCCCAAGCCTGCACCAAATGAAGACCTTGTTTCACGAGGATATGCATACGAGGTTATTGCTCTGCTGGCAAAGTCCGGCGGTCGCAAAATCCTTGTTGAAGAGGAGCACCCATCGTTTGATCTTCTCAGATGGCTATTTTCTTCTTTAGCCAAAGACTCATCTGGAAATTCAATCATTGTTAGCATTGAGGAGGCACTATCTACTGTTCTGACTGCTCTAGCACAACTTGACCTCAATCGCGCAGAACAAGATTCTCTTGAGAGCCTCTTGAGCGATCAAATGGAGCAATCTGACGACCTTGAATCCAATCAAAGACTACGCAGCACACGCTATGTGACGATTCGATTTGCTAACCGCTGTTTGCCTTACCATTCTGTGAAAGCAAGGTGGATAGATTGCTTGGGCGTCGGTGCGACTGGAGACCGTGTCGAGGTGAAGGAAGAAGCTGCACGAGGCTTAAGTCCTTACTGGTACAAAATGCTGAACGGAAAGCTCGGTGCAACCGAAGAAACCTCGCTCTCCTTTCCATCATTTCCAGATGTCATCAACCAATTCTTCTCCGGCAAGACACTCGATCCGAATGTGGAACCATCATCGCTGGCACAGTATGCCGTCAGACGTTCCCAACACAGCTTCCCCTCCATGACGCAGTTCGCGCGACGTATCTTCTACGCTCATATATTGCGACAGTCCTCCTTGCTCCCTGACATTGGTTCCGAGTGGGAAAGGAGCGTTGATGCAGCTGTTGAGACAAATCCAAAAGCGCGTGATGTCGTGAGACAATATCTCAAACATCTTCCTGATGCTGAAGAGCGCTCTTTCAAGATCTTACTAAGCGCTGAGCTTGAAGCAACTTTACTACCTCCGCCAGCAGTGACGGACGAGTCACTCGCAGACCTCCTTGCAGTCTCCAGCAAGAGCATCAGCAAGACTTTACTACCATCAACGACGAAGTTGATGCCAAATCTTGCTTCGAATAACATCGCCCGCCAGAGAAATGCTGCTCACGTTTTTGGGATCCTCGCCTCGCATCCAGACGTAAATCGGCTGGAAATTGGCGGCAGCATCTCAGAACTGACATCCAGAATACAGACTGGAGAGCTGGCGATTGGCGCTGCCATAAATCAAGCCCATGGAGCTGTTATCGCATTAAGCTACTACTACAGTAGATATGCATTCAGATTCGGAACCGATGCTCTGGGCCCAGATTATCGCGAATTCCTTAACAGGACGATCGAGTATATCTGTTCGTCGAATGATAAGCTTCTGAAAGAAGGGGGTATGGCTGCGCTCGGTCAACTAGCAATGTTCGGCGCTCTCAGCCCAAGCTCTGTCTCTGATTCTGCCAAAGACAACAATTTGAAGGCTGTCATTGACAGAATTTATGCGACAGCAAGAGAAGGAAACGAACATGCTATATTGTGCCTTGGCCAGTTGTCGATGATATTTCCAGAGAATGATCCATCCGGCGACTTTCTATACATACAGGAGCAGCTTCACAAGCTACATGATCTTCAACAGGCTGAGGTTCATTTCACTGTCGGTGAAGCACTGAGCTATATGGCATGCGCTTGGAGGTCCCAGGCTTTGGCTACAAAACTCGACATCGAGGGCAATCCTCCCTCAACTCCAGGGAGACAGGAAACTTTGTCTCAAATTCTAGTGAAGACGTTGAAAGATTGCAACATGACAAAGCCGAGCCTCAAGAAAGCTTCAGTCATGTGGTTGCTATGTCTAGTTGAATTCTGCGGCGATGAGCCAGAAGTTCAAGAGAAGCTCCATCTTTGTCAAGCGGCTTTCAAGCGTTGTCTTTCTGATCGCGACGACCTCGTTCAGGAGACCGCCTCGCGTGGGCTTGGTCTCATATACCAGAAAGGGAACCGGCAGCTCAAGGACGATCTAGTCAGGGATCTCGTGTCATCGTTCTCCTCTGACTCCCAATCCCAGCTCTCTGGTAGAGTATCGGAAGATACACAGCTCTTCGAACCCGGTGCCCTTCCCACTGGAGATGGCTCGATCTCTACTTACAAAGACATCATGAGTCTGGCGTCCGAGGTTGGCGACTCAAGCTTAGTATATAAGTTCATGTCAATGGCGTCATCAAACGCTGTATGGTCAAGCCGTGCTGCTTTCGGTCGGTTTGGTCTCAGCAATGTGCTGTCTGACTCGAGTGTGGACGGCTACCTTGCAAGCAACCCTAAGCTATACCCCAAACTTTTCAGATATCGCTTTGACCCTCACGGAGGCGTGCAACGATCGATGAATGACATCTGGAACGCCCTAGTAAAGGATTCTGCAGCAACTATCGACACCCATTTCGATGCTATTATGGAGGACTTACTGAAAAGCATATTAGGCAAAGAATGGAGAGTTCGACAAGCAAGTTGTGCCGCTATTGGCGACTTAGTTCAGGGACGTCCAATTGAGAAATACGAAAAGTATCTGGAACGCATCTGGGCGCAGTGCTTTAAGGTTCTGGACGACATCAAAGACACAGTCAGAGATGCCGCTGCTTCTCTCGCTCGGGTGTTGACAGGTGTTTTGACCAGAACACTTGAAGCCAGCGAGGGATCCTCCAAATCAGCCGCCACGATGCTCCACCATGTCTTGCCCTTCTTGCTTTCATCCTCGGGCGTTGAGTCAAGCGCCGAAGAGGTCCGACTCTTTGCCGTGCACACGCTGCTGCAGTTGGTCAAAAAGGGAAGTGCGCAGACCCTACGTCAATTCATTCCTGAGCTCGTAGCTCGCATTATCGGGCTATTGAGTTCTTTGGAGCCTGAGGCTGTCAATTATTTGCATCTAAATGCTGCTAAATACAATTTGACCGGTCAGAAGATTGATGATATGCGATTGTCAAATGTACGGGCAAGCCCTCTTATGGAAGCTGTGGAGAGATGTCTGGACTTGACTGACGACGAGACCATGGCAAAATTAACGCCAAAGCTTGAGGAAGCGATGAAGGGATCACTCGGCCTCCCTTCCAAGGTGGGATCAAGTCGTGTTCTCGTTTCTCTAAGCACAAGGAGAGCCTTCATTTTCCGTCCATATGCCGACACTTTCCTCAAATTGATTGAACGGCTAGTACTCGACCGCAACGACACGGTTCAGAGTTCTTATGCAGCCGCGGCTGGATATCTTGCACGACTTGCATCCGACAAACAAATCCTCAAAGTGGTGGAGTTCGCAAAGAAATTATATTTCCAGTCAGACAATGACCGTGATTCATCAGTCCCACGACGCAGCATTACTGCGGGAGAACTGATGTTTGCGCTGGTCAAGAACGCCAACGACCGGTTCAATTCTCTGTCAGCAGCAATTCTCCCCTTTGTATTCGTTGCCAAACATGACTCCAGCGCAGCCGTCAGAGAGCCTTTCCGGGAAACATGGGATGAAGCTGTGGGAGGATCCAGGGCGGTATCACTCTATCTCTCCGAAATCCTGCAACTGGCAGGCGAACACCTAGATTCTGCACAGTGGGTTTTGAAGCATACAGCAGCACGTACCGTTGCGGATGCGACGGTCACAGTAGCGTCAATATCTAACAGTATGACTGGTGCTCACGCGTCCACGCTATGGCCATCGCTTGAGAGGGCTCTTGGCGGGAAAACATGGGACGGTAAGGAGGAAATACTGCCTGCATTTGTAAAATTCGTGCAGACCGGCAAGACTTACCTCGACGAGAATTCGACAATCCGTCAGTCTGTGGCAAAAATCACGATTCGAGAGGCGAAGCGACAAAATGAAGCGTACCGGCCACATTCCATCAAGGCAATGGGTCAGATCGGAAGGTCGCTAACTAAGACCGATCTGAATAATAGTGCTCACGATATCATTGAGCCTCTGCTCCATCCGGATGACGTGGGTGATGACAAGATGGATATCGATGACGGTGCCGCGAAAAAGGCGGAAGAGCGGTGAGTCGGAAATTCGAGCTGAGGCGATTTGACCTAGGACTGACAATAGACAGCCGTGAGCACCTGACCTCTGTGTGCATTGAAGCTCTTCTTGGGACGATCAATCCGCATGCCAGCAATGGTGATACACTGCAGGAGCAGATTGTTCGAGCCACCAAGATCATACTTTCAGTCAAGGAGAGGAGGCTCGCGAGCCTACAACGAAGCATATTGAAGGGTCTACACGACCTCTTCGTTGAGGTAAAGTCGGCCAACCAGAGCGCCAGGTTGAGTGGGAAAACATTACAGCCTCTGAAGGACCTTCTGTTGGGTGAGACACTAGCGGCCGAGAGTCTGCGACTGCAGCGCGCAGATGCACTGCTTGCACTTGTTGAGACAGATCCTGCCACTGGAGTCGAACTAAGGGCTGGGCTAGAAGCTCTGGTGCAAGCAGAAGTATCCAACCAGGTGAAAGAGAAGCTTCGATCGGCGCTGCAGAAGGCCCACGCGTGAACGAAAATCGATGCAGCGTCATCAGGCAGGCCCAGTACGTTCAAAAGGGAGGTGGGTCAGTTGGTCGACGCTTGAGTGCGAAACTCGAAGCCAGTGTGGCGAGTGGGCACAGATTAGGGCAAGGTTTTTAGATTACAAGGCCGAGAGATGGTCAAAGAAGCCGAGGGGGGCTTGTCGGAGCAGATGAACGAGACGTGACGGGACGAGACGGTGCCAGAGCTGTGAGCATGTCCGCCAATAGATACCAACTCTGGGCACTCCAAACCTCAGGCATCCACCCGGTCGACAGCGCAGCTTATTAGACCAGATCCTCAGTGTGGCCGTTCCGTCTAGACAGCCGCCCTGAACTCGTAGACTCAAATGATAGATCTCGCAAAGCAATGAACATTTATTCAAGACTCTCTCCTTCACGGATGGCATGTATGAGTAGCCTAGCACGTTAGCCACATACTTACCTGTTCTGCTGATCATCCTGCATCCACAGCCAGATCATAGGCAAGTCCAGTACAATACGGGCACCAACGACTTCAATGGCTGGCGTGGCACCAGAGAATAGATGACTGTGTCGCTAAGCGCTGAATCAGAGCGACGGGAACGGTCAAAACAAGCTTACCCCATGGCATGTGGCTGTGGAGAAGGGGTTCAAATATCAGGAGGATGGAAGGCTGTGAGTAATTGTGTGGTGTGGCGTGGTGTAGTGATGTCGGAGCAGGCTCCGTTCCAGTGCGGCATTGTCGACGTCGAATCATCAAGCGACTACCCGGACGAAGAACCTCATCGCTAGTGACGCAACGATCTGGGGCTGCTCGGCCTACAGTATTGAGATTGTACACACCTGTCTGTCGGCGAGCGCCAGAGCCGAGGCTGAGTGCCGACCAGGATCACAGTTCCACCACGATAGAGTGAGGTCCAAAGAATGTTCGGCAACATACAGAGGACCAAACTGGACAGGTGGTTGGAGTCTCTGACTCGTAACATCGAGTCCTGCCGGTCGGTTGCTCAGTTCCTGCTTCGGCTCCAACCTTATTGTGTAGAAGATACTGGCTGTTTCTTCCCCCTTCCTCAATCCTTATCTACTTTTCCGTTGGTGGCGCGTACCAATATGGGTAAGGATTTGTATATCGCTACACAAGGATGTCTCCTAAAAGGTACAGTACGATCGAAATCGCTAGACACCGCCCATCACCAAATCCCACCTACAACGCTGATGCATCTCCGATGTCATGGACGCCCACGCGGAGAGGAACCGCTAATGGCTAGGCATTGAAGGTTGATCAGGGGATGGATCAGAACAGGGCAAAATCGGAAGCAGAAGTATTTGGCCCCTAAGCGACGCGGGACGAACAGGAGGGCTTAAGCCACCCGCCCATCCACAGCAATCCAGGTTTAGCCATCCAAAAAACTTGACAGGCTGGTGGAGTCGGCAAGGCCAGGCAAGGCAAGACAAATGCATAAAAGTTGTGGCACAAGGCCGCTCCTCTACAGTACGACTGGGGCACGGCTAGCCCTACACTTCCACCCTGCGTACCTCTACAGTACAGAAACAGCACAGCACAGCACGCTGCTTTCCTGACTTGTGGCGTCGCTGGGCCGGACTCTGAAGGTCCAGTCCAGCCAGGCAATTAGACCGGCACCAGGACCGGCATTGGCACCGTCTACTATCTCTTGATCTGCTCTGCCACTCTATGCCATGCGCCATCACCCTGATGTCGTCTGTCTAGGCCCTTACTTAGGGCCCGTCGGGACCGTTCAGATGACCGCGCCTGATGCAATGCAAACACCTGCAAGGATTTGGTTGACGCAACGAGTGTGGCGACTGGCCTCACGCTCCACCCATAGTCGCCCACGCTACAACCAACAATACAACCACATATCCGCCGCCATTTTACCTTCCCTGTCTTCTTGACGACGCTAGTTGACGATTGTCACGCTGAAATTCTAGCCTTGCATGCTGAGATCTCGTCCAAATGTAGTCTTCGCTCCCGACTGTATTTCCTCGGCTTCGTCACAGGCTTCAAATGTCAACCAGATTGACGGAAACATGCATTTCGGCAATGATGTGGTGTGCGGCATCTCCGAATCCACTCCATCGTGCCGTACCACTGTCTGCTTTCTGAGTAGTCAGGCAACTAGTGACTGCAGGGTCTGGGTTTCTGTAGGCTAAAGATATACCTAAACTCCCATCACCTATAACGTTGGCCATTACTCGACATCGCCTGTATTGCCGTCCAACAGCCGCGAGGCGTCTGTCATTGGGCCCGCTCATGCTAACCAGTCGACCCATCTGACCTGCAGCGGCTACACCAGCCTGCCGCCTTCGCACCATATCTCTCTTCAGTCGCCGGGCTTGCACACCACACAACCCAGACTCTTGCCCAATTCTTCATACAGCCGCCTGCTATGGACGACGGTGAAGATCCTTCCCAAGGGAGGTCTCACAGACCTCTGGCTCCTAGGGACCCGCAAGCTCGGAAAGCCACCGCCGTTGAACGGTCCTCAGCCTCTGGATCGGCTCGGCCACCTCGACTGTCTCATCGATCTCGTGCAGGATGCTGTAAGTGCCCCAAGCACAACAACCCTTTTCTTTCCCTTCTCTCGTTCCCTCCACGAAGCTAAGCAAAAGTCTTATGTCGGTTTTACTTAGGGACCTGCCGCGGCAGAAAAGTATGCCCACTGAATTATATTTCGATCTACATGTCTCTGCCATCTGATTGAGCGTCGCTGACAACGCACCCTGTTGAAAAGGTCAAATGCGATGAGCAGCGTCCTCGCTGTGGGGTTAGTCAGGCAAAATTCGCAACCCATCCTTATTATCATGATGCTGACATCCGTCCTAGCCTTGCACACGCCTGAACCGTGATTGTGATTGGGATCACCGTTGGAATGTATTGATCTGTTCTTCTTCCTCGCTACCTCGCTTTACTGGCAGATCCTGACACAGATCCAGTTCAGCGACGCGACCGCCAGTACCCAACATAAGTTTGGCAACATATCCACGGCAGGCAACAGTGTCTGGGACGGTATGTGATCCAGCCGTGCGAACGACGGGTTCAGTATGGAGCAAGTATACTGATCTAATTATACAGCAACCGTGCGCACAGACTTGAGCCAACCGCCATGGCAACTCAACTCACAGGAAGACGATTTACCTGCCTTTTCGATACTCACCAACGATGAAGACAGAGAACGAAAGGCACAATGGCGGCGTCCTGGCACGTACAGCGTCGTCGTCACGCCCGAAAGCTTCGCAGACCTTCCGGAATACACCCAGTCGGGCTCCCCTTCCCCAAGAAGGATGAGCGAACAGTCGTCACAAAGCGCATCTGAGAACGCGACACCTGGCTACAGCGGTAGCCAACGCGTCTTGACAACCCTAGATCCTAACCTGGTTGTCTTGGAACGGTTTGAGGAGTCGACAAGCCCATCGCCGGGTCCCATTGGGGCGGAGACACCTGGGGGAAGACCTGGTCTTCCGTTCGCATTCAGTCCTGCGTCAAACAGCGTACCCTTTCCTCAATCTGCTCAATACCGCTCTCTAGCATCAGCGGCAGTTCCAACTGATGGTGATCTGGATAGTGTGTTGACCACGCATTTTCGTCTGCACGTGGCCCCACAATTCATACACCCTCGGCCACCAGACAGCCAACCCGATTCATGGGCAGATGCTACTGGCCAGACATTCGAGATGGAGGCGTTACGATTTCCTGCCGTAAGATCCTCGGACACAGCTCTATTTGGCTTTGCTAATCCACCATAGCTCCATCAAGCCATTTGTGCTCTCAGCGCCCTCAATCTGGCTTTCACCCGTGGCTTATCACTTACGATTGCGCGTCAGCATTACAGTCTCGCTCTACAGATGTCCACCCCTGCGACCGATCCAGACGAATTACTTTCGGATGGTCCCTTCTTTGTGCACTTCCTGTTATTCCTTTACGATATTTGCGACTGCGCGCCATCGCAAGACGGAGAGCCTCACCTATGGGAACAACACCTCACACATCTGACTCGAATAGTAATACAACGACGCGAAAAGCTTGGTGTTGAACCTCACGGCAACGTGGTCTGGATGATTGTAATATTGGACATGTATGCTTGCCTGATGGCCAACGGAACTTTAACATTCACGAAAACACTGATGCAGAAGAACATGATGCCAATGTTTGAAGATCAAGTGCCGAAGCTGAAAACCGACCTGACGACACCGTATTTGATAGAAGAGCTGCAAAGCATCGAAGGCATTATTCGACTGAATCAAGATGTCGTGATACAGGCTGCGTTGATTGCTGAGGCGGCACAACGCTTTCGATCCCAAGCGCGAAGCCGCGGCAACACTGATCTCGCCATGATCACAGCCTGGCAGACCGATGTGATGCAGCTTCAGATGGAATTGCACAATGTATGGGCAACAGCGTACCCAAAATTTCTACCCGCTTCGGAGGAGCGACAATGGCGGTCTGGACATGTTCTACCACCTCGCGTGAGGATTATCTTTGAGCATGTAAGTTTTGCTTCTGACGGCAACTGCTGCGGCCACAGAGACTGATTCAGCATAAAAGGCATTCCTCCTGTTCCAAGCAATGGTCATCTACACGCGGACAAGTATGTTCCCAGGGCAAAGGTCGCTTGTGGGTGCTGGAGGGGCAGAGTTGCAACAGGACACAGAGCGACGGATTGCCACGATTTATGCTCTGGTCATGAACCAGATCAGCAATGGGCACTACAACCGCAGATTCTTGGTCTTCCCCATCTTCATGGCAGGCATAGCGACTATAGACCCTGATTCGAAGATCCAGGCGCTCGACCTTGTGAAAGCTATGGAGCAGCATGGAATTGGCCAGAATACTCGGCGAACGAGGCAGATCCTGAATGCGGTCTACGAAGCCCAATCTGCCGCGCTCAACAGGGGTCAGAGCTTGGAGAGCGTTGACTGGTTGGAGGTCGCACGAGTCAAAGATTTAACGGTTGTGAACTGTGGCTTATGACAGACCATGGTAAGCATGTCGAAAGAGAAAATCTTACCAGATGATTGGTCATATAATACGAACTCACGCGACAACGAAGATGCATTGAGTAATGACATACCCAAGAACCAACAAGCCAAACACGATACATGCATTGTTAAGGATACTTTCAGCCACCATAGGGCTTGACTAGACATTCCATTTGTCATTTGTCGGGACTTTCCCGTCAGACACAGATTAAAAGGTCGGAGACATGGAAGTACCGACAAGGACCTCGCGTTGTAGCATTTCCGCTATTCTGGCGAGTAAGCCCGGCTCGGTGACGCTCATGTTTTCATCGCAACTTACCGGTCAACTCCATGATGGGGTCCTGTGAGCGTGATCCATTTGCATCTAAGCGAGCTGTCTATCTCAATGGCTAGCAAGCAGAGTCCAGGCGGCGCGACACGCAGGCGGCACGTGGATGAGATAGGAAAGGCCCAGACGTTCTAGAACAGTGGCGCTGTACTACCACCCAGTACCACCCGTGGCAGGCCCCACTTTTTGGCACTCCGGCCCGCGTTGCCGCCCCAGGCACAGGGCTCAGCCCTCGGACACGGACATCAGCGCCGCCTCGATGCAGGGAAACGACATCTGGTTGTCGGAATCGGAGCCCGCTCGATCGCGGATGTCATGCACGAAGCTGCAGCCCGCCTCGCCCATCGCAGCCACACATTGTCAACCTTGATTGCAAAGCCTGTCATTTGCTCACGGTCTTATTATCCATTCCTACCTCTCCACTTCCCTTTTTAAGAAAGCGCCACTGGCGATCTCGCGCCTCTTTCTGCGTACAGTATACAATCTCGTAGCCTTCTCTCGAAATTTCAAGGAGCCAAGTGCGTGGGGTCGTTTCAGAGCAAGCCTGGACCTACTACGGCAATAACTCATCCCCGATGATTCGATAGGTACCTAGGTAGGTTGCCTTCGTCGGTAAGCGGTCGAAGTGGGATGGCTGCGTGGTTGGTTATGCCGGCCGGCAACCCGAGCGCTGACCGTCATGCAACGACAACGAGAATGATGTAAAGCAGCATTAAATACGAGTGGCAAGAGAGCCTGCCTGCATTCCGACAATGCCAGCACTGCGTGCTTGCGGCACCTCCGAAGTATGAGAAAACGTACGATGCGTCTTCGAGGCTGTGGTCTGAAAGACAGACGGCCAGCCCCACGATGTCCAAAAAACGCGGGATTCGCCTACCTATCGTCCAGTCCTATACCACTTGGGGTGGAAAGTGGGGGCTCTTACGTCGGCAGGCTCTTGTGTGCCGTATGTCATTCCTTTTCGGAATATACACAAATCAAAAATTATTAGTCTGAGTACTATACAAGGTATGATTCAGGAATATCGCCAATCGTCCACGCTTGATGTCAAAATACCCACTTTCTAGCTTAAACTAGTAGGGAAACTATCCATACTGTAGGAGGTACTGTACTGTTTTGCCACCATGTCGTAGTCCAGTCCAGCCTAAACATTGCAATTTACATCCCGGCAGATTCTGGCACACGAACACAATGAAGCTCTTCGTACATGATTTATGGCGTGGAGTTAAAGGGTTGTATGCTGTCAGATGATCGACAAGCTTGATACTTTGTCCATTTGACATCTCTAGATCTCTACATGATTGTGTATTATTCGAAACATTTGGAAAAGCAAACATATCAAGAAGAAACATATTCATGGGCGCTCAATCAGTTATGCAGGAATGCTCTAGGGCAGGTGACCATTAGTCTCACAGCGATTAGCGGTGACTTCATGCGTCCTCTGCCTCGACTCGACAGAGAATCTCTTCCAGGAAGCCTTCCAGTAGGCCCTCCACCCCTTCACCCATTCCAACTGGCGCCACGCCGTCCCAATGATCTATTTCCTTGAATAGCTTGCACACTTTGCTCATGCACTTGCGTATCTGCTCGTGCGTTTGTCGCTTAAGGAGTAGATCCTGCGCCGATTGTTGGTGTTGTTGATGTTGTTGCTGTTGTGCATTGAACTGTCTCTGTTGCAGCGACAGTTGATAGCTTCGGCGGTGTAGTGCAGCTTCCAGCGCTGGCACTATCACAGACGACAGTGCTGTTATCGGCTGCTCTGCTTGAGAATCTGACGCGTCTTGTGAGAGGGTCTGCGGCACATTTGCTTGGGCTTGTTGGCTCTGGTACAAGGACGTTGAGTCTGTTGAAGAGACCGAAGAACTTCGGCTGATGATGGANCCGTTGTAGGCATGTTGCTGGGCAAATGTGGAGTCCCAAGTTTCAGCTCTTTGTGGGACGGGACGGGAGCTTGCGGCTGAGATTTGTGTTGTACCTGGATTTGCACGCCCAAACTCACTGGATGATGACGACTTGTCAACAGAACGATCATCATGTATTGAAGGGTTCTGCTGTCGTTGCACCTCATCGATGCCGAGACCAGCACCGGCATCCGATGCTTGTTCTGTGAGAACATTCGGAGTGGAGTGTTCATCTTGCAACGATAGCCCCTTCATGTAGTGAGACATGTCGTTTGCGATGGATTGCTGCAGGTAGTCGTCATTGATACGACTCGCGCTCTGTGGTGTTTCAGGCTGGATGGGAGATTTGGACGCCTGGTGCCCTACGCGAGGAGTATGGGGAGGCGGAACTGGTCTGCGCGTAGGCGATGGGGGCGGTTGCTGTCTGGTACCGTAGGCTGACGATTGCAGTGGCATCGGCTTCTTAGTAGGAGACGGCGACCCTTTCACAGTTCCACCATCATTCTCTTTGTCAGAAAATGATCGTTTGGGAGATGCAAATTGAGCCTGTGAGCTTCTCGCATTTGCGCCCGACTCATTCATCGCTCTTAACCCTGCAGCTCCAGGAGCTGGTGCATTTCGCCGCCCAATTGGCCGCACAGTGCCAAAATCCCAGAGGTCTTCCTCCTCCTCATTGCCGGGTGTGTGATGGTCGTTACGGTCGTAATCGTCGTCATCGTCATATTCGCTTCCAGATCGGTGTGTGGCCTGCCAGCGTTCATGTCGCTCTATCAATTCGGTCAAATAGGCGGTCTTCTTGGCTTTCTTGACCCAGGGATGGCGTAACAACTCTCTTGCACTGGGTCTCTCTTTGGGTTCCTTGCGCAAACATCTATGAGCAAAGTCTTTGAATTCTCGACTAAAGTTACCCTCGAGCACTGGTGCCGGGTTCTTGGGAATCAGGAACAGAACCTTCATCGGATGGATGTCACTGTAAGGCGGCTCTCCGAGAGCAAGCTCAAGGGCAGTGATACCAAGGGACCAGATATCGGCCTTGTGGTCGTAGCCGGATTGCTTTATCACTTCGGGAGCCATCCAGAAAGGGGTGCCCACGAATGTGTTCTTCTTCGTCATCGTAGCAGTGAGTTGGCCCGAGACACCAAAATCCGCCAGCTTCACTTGACCATTCGATCCGAGCAATATGTTTGCCGCTTTGATATCGCGATGAAGCTTTCCGTCATTGTGCAGGTACTCCAATCCCATAAGAAGCTCCTTGACAATGATACAGATATAATCCTCTGGTATCAAACCTGGCTTCAGCATGTCACCGCAGCTTCCTCCAGAGCAGTATTCCATGATAATCCATAGATCCGATCCCTTGAGGTATGAGCCATGGTATCTCGTGACGTATGGCGAGTTCAGCCCAGAAAGTATGGATATCTCTTGAATTATATCGTCCACCTCATCGTCCGCATTCTCGACGTCGATGATTTTGATTGCAACCGATTGTCCCGTCCGCTTATCAACACCCTTGTATACCTTGCCAAAGCTCCCACCTCCAATGCATGCCTGTTTGGTGTAGAGGGTCTCGGGATCTGCGCTATTCGCGTTCATGGCGCCGAGTTATCGTTTAGATAGGGTTGATTCGCGTGGGTTCCAGGCGTTGTCGCTCCAGTCCGGCTTGCTCTTGTCTTGCAGTCACAAGCTCTAGGGGACTCTGCTCTTCTAATACTTCATCCGAGACCCATTCGCTTCGAAACGCTCTAGTGCTCCCATCGATCTCACTTGTGGTGAGGAAGACGCTGAGCCAGGACCAGATCGTTGGACTAACGGAAGACGATGACGGCAGGCCTAAGACAAGTCAACGAAGAGTAGGCTGCAACACTGTTACTACCTAGAAAGTGTTAGGGAATTTGGACGTGTCACCAAACTTTGTCTCATAATCCGCTCCTCAGAAAGCTTAGAGTTGCTGTTGCTCGCCAGTCCCTTGCCTGGGCCGCAACGCGCGCGGTTGTTGCTAGGCCGGAAACGCGGGTTTCAGCTGGAAACTCCAGACACCAATGGACCTACCCAATTTAGCCACAGCAATGCAGCTCTGCCACAACCCACATACCGCAACACTAGTCAGAGGTTTCAAGAAACAATGTATATCTCTACATTGACCGTGGCCGGTGCCCTCTTCGCAGGTGTATATGGCAAAGTCATACCTGACCAATCGGCCCTCAATGCCGACGATCTGGTGATTTCCCACGACCAGAAGCACAAACTCCATCTGTGTGATGATCTCTTCGGCTTACACAAGAATCTCGTCGAAATCGAGTCCATCTCGGGTAACGAAAGGGAAGTCGGCGAGTGGTTGGCGGCCGATCTCGAGCTCCAAGGCTACAATGTCGAGCGCCAGGTTGTCGACCAACACCCTCTGCGCTTCAACGTCCTCGCATGGCCCGGCCAAGTGCGAGAAGCGAAGGTGTTGGTGACTAGCCATATCGACACCGTACCGCCATACTTACCATACTATCGAGAAAACGGCACTATCGGCGGTCGCGCAAGTGTGGACGCCAAAGCGTCTGTGGCCGCGCAGATCATAGCGGTCAACAACCTCATCTCTGTCGGCAAGTTGTCGCCAGACGATGTCAGCCTGCTCTTCGTCGTTGGCGAGGAAGAGGGTGGCGACGGAATGCGCAAGGCCAACGAGCTTGGTCTGCGGCCCCAGACGGTCATCTTCGGAGAGCCGACGGAGGGCAAGCTGGTAGCAGGCCACAAGGGTAGCCTTGGGCTGCACTTGCGCGCGAATGGCAAGGCGGCTCACTCTGGCTATCCATGGCTGGGAAGGAGCGCGAACGAGGTGTTGGTGCGCGCCCTTGCTGCTCTGATGGAGCTCGGCCCTCGCCTTCCTAGCAGCGAGAAGTTCGGTGCGACCACTGTCAACCTTGGGCGCATCGAGGGCGGCGTGGCCGGTAACGTCGTCGCGGAAAACGCAACTGCTAAAATCACTTTTCGCCTGGCTGCTGGCACACCTGCTGATATCAAGAGCCAGGTCACCAAGGCGATCCATCTGGCGTTGGAGGCGTATGCTGACAAGGGTGAGGACGTCGCTGACGTATGCGACATCGTCTTCCCCAGCGCAGGCTATGGACCCGTCAACATTGACGCGGACGTGCCTGGTTTTGAAACAATCACAGTGAATTACGGCACCGATGTTCCGAACTTCGAAAAGACCGTTGATGGCCAGAAGCGATATCTTTACGGGCCTGGGACAATTTTTGTAGCACATAGCGATCATGAGGCACTGAAGGAGGAAGATCTCGAGGCTGCAGTAGATGGCTACAAGAAGATCATCTCACACAGTGTGGGACAGCGAGTTTCCAAACAGGATCTATAAGGATCTGTTCGGTCGATTAGAAGGGCTTTTAATTCTGAATTGGCTACACTGAATGGTCTCAAGGCTTTACTCGGTAGTGTTTCATTATGTTCCCATCGCTGGCAGCACATGTAGAATGAGGTGAGTCAGNCGTCCTTCCTGGCAGGTGCTTTTTCGATGAGTATCGTCAACCACAGCAATGCACATGGCTTGATTCACGTCACCAATCGCGGTACGTTACATAGCCGTGGGACAGGCCCTACGGTCTCCGGATGGTTCTGTCAAACCCGCGCGTTAACCTATTGCCACATGATTCCAAGCAGATGTTGGGATGTAGTAGCTCATAGCACGATTTGTTCGAGCTTCCACGGGACAGTGGCCAAGTTTTTCAAATCTACTGATGACCGTCGCATCGAGGCAAAGAAAGCTCCGTTAGAGCTTCATGCAGTCGCCTACAGCTTAGGCGCGTCTAGCACAACGCTGTTCAAAGAAAGCTGTTGTATCTGGTCTTTTGGAAGCCGTCTCAGCCGTCGGCAAGTTTCTTCGATCGGTCGTCAAACAGCTTGCGCACGCTGCTCTCACTGTCGAGCCACTTCTCCGTCTCTGTGTCAAGCCTGCTAAGTTCATCCTTGTTCGCTGTCGTCTCCTTCAGCAGGGCTTCTTTGCGCTTGAGCAGCGTCTGCCGTTGTTCCTCCAGTGCCTGTCGCGCGCGATGTTCGTCTTCTATCCGAGCAATGGTAACATCGTGATCGCTCATGCCTGAAAATTCTGGGTGTTGTGCGATGAATTGTTCGAGCGGTACGAGAGGTAAAGCGGCATATTTGTGACTAGAAGAAAGGTTCAGTAAAGTGTGCAGTTCGCACTCTCGGCGCCTTTCCAACTCACTCAAACTCTTCACAAGCGGCGATCTCGCCTCGAAGGTGCCGCTGCTCATAATATAGGTTTTGAAGCTGCAAATGCAGACTGTCGATTTCCTGCCGCCGCTCGGAGGTGATCTGCTTTGTGGCTCGCACGTCGAATATCGCCTTGCGATTGAGTCCTCGCAGTTGCGCCAGACGTATGCTGAGCAGCTTCTGCTGCTTCGAAAGCGCTAATTGCGCCTCGAGCGGTTCCTCGTCTGGCTGGCCTGATTTGTCCGAATGGTAGGCATCGAGAAGCTCCAGAATGGCAAGGCTCTGCTCTTGAGCCTGCGCTGCTGCTTCAAGCACCGACAGCAAGGTCGGATCTGTGATCACGCTCGATCCTGCGCTCATGGCGAAGTTACTGAGTATGCGGTGTTTATTTTGGCGTTTCTCTGACTATGCGACGCAAGTATAGTTCAGAAAGCAAAGCGTGGTTGCTATCAGCCCGGCCCAGGGTTCATTGACAGACAAGGTAGTGCATTGAGGTACCGCCTCATTAGGTAAGCCACGTGATTTCGCGTCTGGGGTTTGGCCGCGATTTGAACCCCAGCGGAATTGCGACCCGATGTTCAGAATGTACCGCGTTCTTTTGGCGGCGAGCACCCTCCGACGACGCTTCAAGACAGCGTAAAGCATCATTTGACGAGCCTCGTCGAGGTTCGGTTGTTACAAAGTGCTGAGAGCAGGACCTCCCTGGCGCGAATTGGTGGATCAGTTTTGGCAAATTCTGGAGAGCAGACAACACCGCAGTAGCGCCACCTAACGAGCAATCCATCATCTGACAACGAGCATCCACCTCCAGCTACTTCATTGCTCTTTGACCATGAGCCATCAACAGCCCAACTGTAGGTCATGTCGAATGTCTTGCTGCAGACCCTTTTCGGTTTGGCCACTGCCGCTGACCGCAAGTAGATGGGCAATACCCAAACCCTCCAGTCCAATTCGCATATCCTCCCCTCAACCCCTACTCCCAACCTCAGCAGGCTTCCTATGGATACCCTCAGGCACCTCCTGATCAGAGCCATGGACAGTACTTTGGAGCACTTCAGCATCAACAACAACAGCAGCAACAACAGCAGCAGCAGCAACAACAACAACAACACCAAAGCCCAGCGCAACATCATACCCAACAGCGGGCACAGCCGCCACCACCTCGTCCATCTCAACAGCATCGTGCTCAGCCGGAACGTGTTGCCCCTGCCCCTGCACCTAGCGAAGTAGCACCTACCCCAGCAGCCCCAGCAGACCCTAATGGCCCAGGTGCACCTCCTCCAGAACCTAGTTCGGATGGAGAATCCAACTATGAGGAGCAGCTGATGACGGCGCTGCGCCGCAGCGATGATGGCGACCCTCGACCTGAGAATGACCCTCCTAACGAAGGCACGGAGGCCGAACCGATCTTTCACCTTCCACCACCGCCAGAAGGTATGTATGATGGTGAAGCCGAGCTTGAAAAAGCAATCCATCAGTGGTCACTCGAGCACGGGTATGAGTTAGTCCGTCGCGCGAGCAAGAAAAACGCAGCAGGCTTCTTATACAAGCGCTACTACCACTGCAGCAAGCATGGACGGATCGCCAACACTGGCAAACTGACGGAAACCACGAGGATCAGACAGAACCGTAAAAGCAACCGTATGGGTTGTCCGATGTCTCTGGCTGCTGTTGCTGCCGATCCCTCACGTCCTGACCTTCAGTGGCAAATCAGACATCGCAAGACCTATCACAATCACGGTCCACTGGATGCGCTCGGTATGGCAGGCCACCGACGACGTGCGAGAATTGGCGGTGTGGAGAAGGCTGTGGATGGGCTATTTGCCATTGGCACCCCCACGAGCCAGGTTCTACAGTTCCTGCAAAGGACCAACCCCAATGGACTCTTCACCAGGACGGATGTTGCCAACTTGAAGCTGAAATATAAGAAACACGGTACTTGTATAGATAGGCGTGAGTCTGCGTTACAGGAAAAGCAAATGGGGATTGCTTCTGCTTGCATAAACTGCCGTGCGAAGAAAACGAAGTGCTCGTCTGAGAAGCCAACGTGTAACGAGTGTCGAGAAGGTGGGAAGGAATGCGTTTACGACCAGAGTGCGGAAAACGCGCAGTTCAACTGGTTGCAATCAGACAGTGCAGCCTCAGGCGCTGTAGCAGAGAATTCGGGCCAACAAGCTCAGGGACAACAGCGCGGGCAAGTGTCTGCAGCAGGCCAGCCAGCACGAGCAGGAGGGTCTGGACTGCCAGCACATGCTGACCCTCAAGCAATCCTTGCCAATCTCCAAAGCTTCGCTCAGGCTCATGTTCGACCGACACGATTGAGTCTCAGCTCAAGCAGCGTAGAGGTCCTGGCTCGTTCTTCATGCGGTGAAGGAGAATCTTACAGGAGTATCGTCCCTCTCAAAACCACTGCGGAATGGCCAACTTACAGCGCGGCCTTCCTGGAGGCAAGTCTCAAGGAGAACACTCATGAAGTCCTAGTTGGAATCAAGGCAGAGCCAGCCAGCCCGATCGACCCGGGCAAGAAAGAGGAGGATGTAGACGTAGAGGTTTGGAACGAACATGTCAAGCAACTCGCGATCTACCATCGACGCAACAGCGCCCTGTTGTGGGCCCTGCGCAGCACACTCTCTTCCGCGTTCAAACAACGCATCGCTCACATTGACAAGGCCAGCTCGATATGGGCCGTTCTGGAGGATGCGTGTGCTCCACGTGGCAGTGCCGAGGGATTTCGTCTCTTCCTGGAGCTTCACCAGATCAACCTATCGGCTGCTCAAGACCTGAATGACTACGTAATTCAACTGGAGCGAAAATACAACCAGCTGAACGCGCTAACAACAGAAACACGGCGCAAGAATCTGGCAGCTTCGGCGAATCTTGGAAGGGGCGGTGGCAACAGCGGCATTCCCAATGAAGTACAATCTCACCACAGTGGATATAGCTCGGGCGCAGTCAGTCCTTGGTCTGCCATTCACCCGTCGCTCATAGGATCGGGAGAGCACATCGTGACAGAGGAGGGACTTTGTTTCTTGTTCCTCAAGGGCCTGAGCAGCGGGTGGGAGCAGTGGGTGCAGAACATATGCTCGACAACCAACCTGGGTGGGTTCGGCACCGGGCCAAAACTGGGATGGAATGACCTCGTCAAGCGTGCAAGAGAATGGGACAGCGTGACTCGGAGAGGTTGAAGCTAGTGATTGTTGCGAACGCAAAGAGATACGTAGGGATATAGCATTCATTGAAAGGTATACATGATGGCATGACCAAAACCGCCAATCTATTTCCTAACGTCACTAAAAAATGTCTGCGTGACTAGATCGGCTGCGATATGGGCCAATCGATTGAGGTGTTCCAGCCACGTCATGAGGAGTAGAACACTCAAAAGTTGCAAGTTGCACTTGAGAGTCATGTGTCGAACATTCGATCAATACCATTCCTACCTCGCCTGCTCATCCTATACCTGGCTACCTGTGGGTATTTGGTGCCGCTTTCGATCAAGATGTTCACAAGCCGACGCTAACCGTGATGGTGGCAGTGCATCCGAGAGTCTCCAAGAGGCCAGCCAATCACGATGCATCCGAATTCACACAGTAATATCTATTGTGAGGGGCTGATCGTTATCTCTTATCTTATCAGGCCAGGCCCGCATACGGTGGGATAACGACAACATGCGGACTGGCTTGACTGGATGGTCAGGGTCTGGAGGGGCATTCAGTATAGCATGCCATTCCATTCCCGCAGCAAGACGGCTTCATATAAGTATCAAACAGGTTAGGCTCGCCGCTCTGGGAACAATAGGCATTGCAGAGAAAAGGCTCGCATTTCACACCCGGCCACCACCCAAGCAACCAAGCCTGCCACGACGCAAGCGGCAAGAGAGATGGGGGGTGTTGGCACCTGAGGCAGCCGTGCCAATACTATTACCTACCGACTGGACACAGCGAATGAGGGAGTGGTCACATGACGTCGGGCGATGACACCGCGCTAGACCGTTCAGCGACAAGTCCGACGACCTCCTTCGTCTCGTCCTGCGCATAGCGATATATCTCGTCTCATCCTGCGCATAGCGGTATGTTCATCCTCACCACTCTGCCCATCCGTCCGTCCTTCGGTCGCTTTTTCACTTGCACGGCCAGCTTTTATCTTGCCCCCGGACAGAGGATGGATTGCCATGCGAATTTTACTCTGCTCACGGGCTTGGTGGGGCGCCTTTTTGCTGGCCGGAAGGGCAAACAATGTAAGGCCTGATAAACACTTATAAAGGTAGATATCCTTCCTTCATCCATTTCTCTCCTAGAACTTCTCTCTCTCAATTCCCTCCACCCTCTCTCTTCTCTGTGTCCCCTCTACACGTCATTCCCCCCGTGTATCCAATCCCCACAGTCTCAACAACGTAGTTACACTATCCACTTGCGAACTCGGCCAACATGGCACCAATCGCGATTGATCAGAGCAATGCCAATGGCAGCACAACCGCCAAAGCCGCCGCCGGCACAAGCACATCCNGGTCGGCATACCACGCCAGCTCGTCATCGAGCGCGATCTCCACAGAGGCCAACTATGCTGCACACAACTACCACCCGCTTCCCGTGGTCTTCGCCAAAGCACTCGGCTGCGAAGTGTGGGATCCTGAGGGCAAGCACTACCTGGACTTCCTGTCTGCCTACTCGGCGGTGAACCAGGGCCACTGCCACCCCAAGCTCATCGCAGCCCTCACAGAGCAGGCTTCCCGCCTGACCCTGAGCAGCCGTGCCTTCTACAATGACGTCTTCCCACGTTTTGCCGAGAAGGTCACCACCATGATGGGCTTCGACATGGTCCTGCCCATGAACACCGGCGCCGAGGCCGTGGAGACCGGCATCAAGATCGCGAGGAAGTGGGGCTACAAGGTCAAGGGTATCCCCCAAGACAAGGCCTTGGTCCTGGGCGTGCAGGAGAACTTCCACGGCAGGACCTTCGCTGCCATCACCCTGTCGACTGATCCAGAGAGCAAGGAGAACTACGGCCCATACCTGCCTGGTGTCGGCGCAGTTTGCCCTTCAACTGGCGCTCCCATCCCCTACAACGACATCCCAGCCGTAGAGCAAGCGTTTGCTGCACACGGTAAGGAGCTGGCTGGTTTCCTCGTGGAGCCAATCCAGGGAGAGGCTGGAATTGTCGTGCCAGATGACGCCTACCTCCAGCGCATCCGCCAGCTCTGTGACGAGCACAATGTGCTCATGATCTGCGATGAGATCCAGACCGGTATCGCACGCACAGGTCGTCTGCTCGCCCATGAGTGGGCAGGCATCAAGCCCGACCTTGTCTTCCTCGGCAAGGCCATCAGTGGTGGCATGTACCCGGTCTCTTGCGTGCTGGGCAGCAAGGACGTCATGATGGTGGTCGAGCCCGGCACCCACGGCAGCACCTACGGCGGCAACCCTCTGGGGTCTGCCGTCGCCATCAAGGCGCTCGAAATCGTCGAGGAGGAGAAGCTCACCGAGCGAGCAGAGAAGCTGGGCGAGCAGTTCCGCCAAGGCCTGCGTGACATCCAGACGAGAGACCCCATGATCACGACCATTCGTGGCCGTGGCCTGCTCAACGCGATCGTCATCGACGAGTCCAAGACCGGTGGCCACTCGGCATGGGATCTATGCATGCTCATGAAGGAGAAGGGACTTTTGGTAGGCCGCGCCCTCAAGATCGCACACGAGGGGGAGAAGGGAGCCGACAAGTCGTCGCCTCCCTCGCTGCCTCCGTCTGCTGATCTGCAAGACGAGACCATTTCACGAACAGCAAGTACTAACGAGCGATCTTCACAGGCCAAACCCACTCACCAGAACATCATCCGTCTGGCACCTCCACTCGTCATTTCCGAAGAGCAGATCAAGACCGCGCTCCAGATCATCGAGGAGGCAGTCAAGGAGCTGCCTTCGTCGAAGGCCAGCGCGCACCACTAGGCCCTCGGCTGTGCGGCGTCGGCCCTTGAAAACAACGAAACACAAAAAGCAAGTCTTCCCAATCTTTGTCCTACGGTTGCGAACGGTTGGGTACAGGTGTAGAGACATGGCATTGGTCAAACATGAATTGATACCAACTGGGGTCCTTGTCCTCTTTTATACAGCTCGGATTTGGATGACCGTCAGATACAGAACTGGCGCATGATGCTCGTTTAGCAAGCTAGGTTTACGATAAAGAACGGCACGATCCGTCCTCTTACGAAATTTGAAAAAGTTCCGCCATCTATATTATCCATGTGCTCGTGTAAGGTTCGGTTCTGGGTACAGTACCTGATAGCTGTACGCTGCCAACAGCGAACGCCACGCAAGCCGTTGCGGCTTCAAGCCAACTGAGCGTCGAGCACATGTGGTCCCTTGGGCTCAGATTGGCGCAGGTCTAGAGTTTTGTTGGGGGTGTACTTTCTGGGTTGAGACGGGTCTCAGTAAGATAAGCAGGTTCTGTGTCTATCTGGGCGTGGGACGGTTTTACACGGTATATACTGTGCCGAGCTGCTCTTTGTGCATGCGTACGTATGCAGGTACGGCAGGTGTCTTTCCATCTGGGACATTCTCCTGCTTTGTCCAGACAACGAGGCTCGGGTCTTTGTGTAGAGAGAGAGAGGGAGANGAGGGGGCAAAAGAGCAAGACAGAACGAGGCATGTTGTGCTGCTGCAGTGTAACAAGCGCAAAGAGGCGTTGTTCTGGATCGATCGGGTAAGGGGTACGTATATCGTACCTATTATTGTTGTTGTTATTGTTTTTCCTTTATTATACGGTACCAGTCCTCTCCGCGTTATTGTTATATACGTTCTGTACGCGGCAAAAGTCCCTGTAACGCCCAAGAAAGGCAACTAGATCAACACTTCTGGCTGCCATTAATTATATGGACGTCCACACTATAGGAAGACAGCATTAGACAAAAGCCGCCGCAGTCTAGACCCTTCGGCCGGTTCGCTATAGGGGATCCAGAACACCGGCCCGCTGTATTTCAGGTAGGCAGATGTTGCCGTATACGGTTAGCACAGTGGGTAAAGTTCAATGTTTCAGTCGAGATTAGACTGCGATCGGCATGGGGAACTTCCCCTTTGGAGCGGGTTCGTTTCATCGCCCCAGCTTTTGTTGGTGCCTGCCAATGTCTGTTTGTTCTGTCTGGCCGTGTCTGGCCATCGACATCGACATCGACGGGCACAATCACCTCCTATCGCGTTCATGTATCGTCTCGTCTCGTCTTGTCAGTGCTTTTCGCTGCACTGCCCGTTACGTAGGTTTCGCTCTGGTTGATTGCATCACCGCACTACCAGCCTCTGTGTGTCTGTGTGTTTGTCTCTGTCTCTCTCTCCCAAGGTTCTTCTCTTCGCTTTGGCGGTCTCTCTGTTCAATCTACCTATTCATTTCACCCTCGTCTTTCACTCCCTTGCCATCCTGGTGCCAGTTTGCAACTGCCTGTCTACTCTCCACTACACTCTCTACTTGCCTTGTGCGACCCTTCTCTCACTCTCTTCTTTCTCTCTTTCTGCCCTCGACCGCGCGTCTCCACTCTCATTATCCCTTGGCTCGCTACTCCACCTCAAACTCTCTTCACTTCTATCTGGCCTCGTTTTCTTTGCCGCTGGGCCAGACGACGACGTTGGAAGATTGATTAATCTACCTCCCTTGCTTGCAATTCCTAACGCAGCTTCGGCCTCACAATCATGTCGACTACCAACGACCACATGAATATCGGCCATGCCGATGCCAACGGTACCTCTTTCGGCGCCACCATCGTCAGGCACGAACACACTTCACCAAGCCTCGACGTCCCTAGACCAGCACATTCGGCACTGTCCACTCCAGATCTGACACCGGTGCCAACACACGACGACGAAAACGATGCAGCCCCTGCGCCTCCTTACTCGCCATTCTACCTCCAACCAGGGCCTGCCAACGACAGTCTCTCGCATTCCACTTCCAACATCCAGAACAGCACAGCAGATTCCTACCAGAGCCTTCGCAACACCAACACCGAGCCGTTCCAGAAGAACCTCGAGGCCGGTCTCTACCCCACCCATTCGTCCATGGAGGATGACAACCCGTTCACGTCCAAGATCAGCGTCGAACGCAACAAGGAGTGCCAGCAGATGTGGCCCTCCAAGACCACCCTCAAGCAGAGGCGACGGGATAACAAGAACAACAAGCACGCGCGCAAATTCGGTGGGTCCGTGCTGATCTGGTTCCGTGAGCGCTGGAGCGGCTACAGCAAGAGACAGCGCTTGGCCATTCAGCTGTGTCTGGCCCTGGTGATTTCTGGTATCATGGTCGCCATCGCCCTAGGTATCACCAAGGCCGTCAATGGCAACGTCTACACCCCCAATGGCAACCACCCTATCTCCAGTTGAATAATCCGTGGTGGATCTTTGGCGCCGTGCTCACTGCAGTCTTGACATACGTACAAGCTGGTCACGAGCGAGGCTGCTGCATGGCAGGCCCAGTGGATGCCGTGTTTTAGCCAGTCAAGGGGCTGGCTGGACGACTTGATATACATGTCCAAGAATGGACATCCTGGTCACAGTTCGAACCGACTCCTCTATCTACGCCTGTCTCAAGGCTTTTAGAGTCTGGCTGCGCCGTCTTTAAACTACCTCTCGAGCGAGGAATGTCTTTTGTTGCAGATGGGCGTGAAATCTGCGTACGAACATTGTAATTAGATCGCTGGCATGGAGTCTGGCGTTTGACTTTATACTGATGGGAATCGATTGTCATAATTAGGTTATATGAAACCACAGCGCTGGTCTGGAGCTGGATAGCCCATGGTAGAGCAAATGCACTCGAATTGGATACTACGGCTTCATCAGAGCCACTTCTCCGATTGAACTACTACCACTTCTTGTTTCCACCACATCGTCAACCTCGTACTATGCCTTCGTTGTTGGGCAGCTCTTGAGACATCAATTGCATTCAATGGCACATGTTCCAAGCAGACCGGGCAGACCACCTTCGAAGTCGAGCCCACCTGACCAGACTGGACGAAGCTGAAGTTGCATGTCTTTGGACAATGGGAGGTTCCTGCCCCTCATATACACATGCACTTACACAGGTGTAGGTATATACCTGCTCCCTCCCCCTCTCTAGTCTACCTCCTACCTCATTATGAAGCGCACCGCATCCTCGACTCCCTCACTCGGTGCCTGCTCTACAAGGATACAGCGTGAGGGGTATACAGTTACAGTTGGGGAAAGTGGGAAAGCTGAGCTCCCTCGTTGCTGTGGTGCATGAAGCCGTGAGTATATATATAAAACACATCACTCGCTGCTCGAGCAAAAGATGCAAACCCACAGCTCCATATGTGCAGTGCAGTGAGCCCTATCCGCTAGCAATGGATACGACTACCAAAGTGCCTTCGGCCGTCCGCACGGCCATCCTCGACCATGCCGCGACCCTCGGCCCGCTCGTCGTCGCCGCCACCTACGCCCTCGGCGGCACCATGGTGTTGTGCGGCACCAGCGCACTGCTCAAGCCGTACGAGTTCGCGCGCGAGTTCGGCTTGCCGAGCGCGCACGCGCCGCCGAGGAGAAAGAGCGCCCAGGAGCTGGAGGAGACCAATAACAGCCACAACACCGTTGACTTCGACGGTTTGCCGCCACACGTGCCGTCCCCCTCCGCCGCCGACAGGGACCGCACCCTCGGCTGGGTCAGGGCCGTAGGCTCGCGCGAGGCCGCCGCCGGTGTGCTGCTCCTGCTGCTCGTCCGCAAGCGCCACATGTCCGCCGCCTCGCTGCTGGCCCTCTTCGCCAGCCTGACTGCCGCCACCGACGCCCTCATCATCGCTAAGCATGCCCCCGACGCCGCCAGGCTCAGGGTCCACCTCGTCTCCGCCGCCGCCACCGCCTGGCTCGGTCCGCTCGGTCTGCTGCTGTACTGGCTCTGATCGACCATCAACGCATCCACCAATCCGGTCCCGCCATGCTTTAACCCACAGGCAGCTGTGTTGATGTGTTGGTGTGCTATGATGTGGCAATCAATCAATCAATCAATCAAGGAAATTGGTCTTTATTTTCAAGGTTACCCGTATCCTGCACCGATCCCAGCCCCACCGCTGCACATCATCTCCACTCCCCACCAAGTGCAATACGATACAATGCGATGCAATAACAAAGCGTACGGGAATCGGTATCCACAGCTTGCCTGCAGTCCATTGTATTGTCGGTGCAGTGTCTGATCGTACAACAGGGTATGACAGACCTTTCGTGTGTAGCTCATCAAAACCTGATTGTTTCTCCTTCCCAGTCCTCCAGGCCGAACATGGCCATTGTAGTACAGTACATTGTCACTGCACGATAGGCATCAAAACCAGAAGGAATACGAGAGGCTGTGGGTCTTGATGTGTGAGGACTATAGGCTCATGTGGGGATTTATACTTCTACAGCAGGTACACAACTTCGCAGAGCCAGGCCCCCGTTACTGGCGACCTGGGCAAGCAAGGCATTCCAAGCTTGAATCGTGTGGCAGGTCTCGAGATCTCCCATAGGGTGAGGGTGGCGAATAAGGTTCGTCAGAGTTCGATGGTATTTTCCTCATTTGGATCCGTGGATATTTCAGAGGCAAGATGCAAAACCCTCGTGGGACAGTCGTGGTGGAACAGAGGTGCATGCACCGATTCGGCTTAACAATGCCGTCCGTACATCCATCGTAGCAGCGGTGACCAAAACAATAAAGCGCCCTTAGCAAAGCAGTCGGTGGGAAAGAATCAGGTTTTCAATCTTGCCCATTGGGGTTTTCGTGTGAGTTTCGCTTCTCTTTCCGTCAGCGGTCAGTGGAATTTGCTTGTCAACAATATCCTTTCCATCTTCCAACGTTATCTCAGTTAAGCTATTGCCGCGACGATCGCCCCCACAGCGCCTATATTGAGAAGTCCGCAAGGTGCTAGCTTTCGCCCTGGCTTTCCCCTTTGCAGCGCAAAACACGAGGTTTGCCGATCCTCCTCCCACAATGGCATGGCTGTGGCTGTATGGAAGAACTCTTCACGTGTATGCTGTGAGGTAGAACTTCCCTCGACTTCCAATCTTCTGCTGCCAATCTACACACGTGTGATGCAGTGTATCATTAGACACAGCCTCTGCAGCATGCATCAGCAGGAATTTACCGGGCAATCTGGCAGTCTGGTAGTCTACGATCCCTCATTGCATCTCGTATCGTCTATCTTTTCCTTGGCGTAATCCCAATGCCGACCTTAATGCTGAAACCCCGTCCGGCGATTTGTGTTAGCCGTGCAGTAGAAGGGTACAATACAGTCGGTAGTGTCACATCGAAAGCTTATGCTGGTTGGCTACCCTGTCGTAGTACAATCCCTCGAAAACAGGATTGACAATAGAGTCCGGCCATGCTCGACCACCATGCAGTTTGCCTCCTTGCCTCAACACGCAGGTACCCGAAGAGCCGCAAGTCCACCCCCCAATGCCTCCACAATGGTCCAAGATAGGGCGAAGTGGAGAGGATTGGGTCGGTCCCATCCTCGTATAGCACAGATCATGAAGGATCTCTCAGCGGCGGTAATCATATAAAAAGGCCTTCCTCTCGCTCTCTAGTTCCCGTATCTTGGTATCCTCATCACTCCATCCGAAACCAGAGTCTTAGCAATCCAACCCCCCAAACCACAAATCGAACAGCCAAGATGTTCTCCCTGCGCAACTTCATCGCCGTCGCTGCCACCGCCGGGCTGGCGGCCGCCCAGACCAACTTCATCGTCGACCCGATCGAGGCCGAGACCAAGGCCGACTCCTCGCCCGCCTTCAGGCTGAGCTTCATCATCTCGACCACCGGCGCGTACGAGAACGGCGGCGACAGCAATGCCAACTGCACCGTCGAGTGGGACGACGCCGCGCCCACCTGCTGGAGCCACTGCAACGGCACGGGCAGCTACTTCGTCAAGGTCACCGAGGGCACCACCCCGACCGCCCAGAGCTTCTCGCTCGACTTGCTCCAGAACTTCATTTACGAGATCGGCAACACCAGTAAGTCCATTTCTCTTCTCTTCATGCTATTGGCCCTTCAGGCCACTCAAGTTTTGCCTCTGTTGCTCCCCGTTGCTCACCACTTTTGCTCCTCATCTAGACGTCGCCACCCTCGACGTGAACACCGGCAACGCCACCGCCGGCTACGTCTGCGAGCAGCCAGAGGGCCCAACCGACTGCTGTGTCCTGAGCGGCGCAGGCTTCGACATCCCCGTCCAGACCAACTACGGCACCGAGGGTCCTTCCGGCGACGCCGTCTGCTACCCTGGTTGCACTGAGGAGAACCCTTGCTAGATGGCTTGCATGTCTGGTTGCACGAGAGCTGGGCTTATTTTATTGAGAATCATGATGAAGAAAAGCTTCCATAATGTTGGTATGAATCGTAACGTTTAGACTTGCGAAAGTCATGCATATTCGTCTGGCTCGCTGCCGGTAATCTGCCACATTTCAGTTTGTCTTTGGGTTTGTTTTTAGTACGGTCGGACGTCGTCTCAAACCCGGGTGTTAAGAAGATTGTCGTTCTCACAGCCCATGTCGATAGATACGGTAAGCTTAAGATTGTGTCTCAATGCACTCTCCCCTTGACAGGCACCAACTGTGTCAGCACCATGGATCGTTGTCGATCATGGCTTCCAGGACAGTGGGCATTCAAGTGTCTAGTATTGACGAACAGTTATTCAGCTGAAGAAGGCCGGATGTCTAGTGGAGTTATCATGTCTACCGTTACAGAGCTCGACCAATTTCTGGCCTCCCCAATGGTATATTGTTGGAGGACATTTTGTCTCATCTCCCTGTAACTCTCGACACTGGAAAAGGTTTCGATGGGGCTAGTCGAAACTATCTGAGTATATACGGAAGTAGTATGTTCATATTTCCAGCCCACCTCGGTTAGGTTACGTACTGGCAATCCTGTGGTGGTAACATTGGGATAGTATGAGGTCCGAGGTCGTCACTATTCTCCGTGACGTCATTCCCATGAATCTGGAGAGCTTCCCCAGAGCTCCCGTCCGCTGGAGGCGAATGACATCGCATTCTGCTGCAGCGTGTTTAACAAAATCCGCCCCTCGTCAACCTCCCGAGTCTCGAAACCGAAAAATAAACTGGGACGTCACTAGTAAAGCACAATCTCTAAGGATCTCGGCGGCCGAGCTCTATGACTACGGCCAGAGCTCGCCCGCGCCAATCCACATTCCACAACGAACAAAGCGAACGCGTCAGGATCCGCGACCAAGCATGGCTCTAAACCCCGAACCTGCAGATCCCAACGGAAGGGCTGAGGAAGGCTTACCCCAGAAATCTTATGCTGATGCCGCTCTCGAAACCGCCGCCTCTCCCCAACCCGACCAGATCATTGACGACGAAAGTGTCAACGAGGACGCCATCAAGGAATCGCCTCCGCGATTCGCCCACGCCCCGTCCGGTCGACTTTCTCACAGCGGCAGCGAGCCTCGCTCGCTCGAAGAGGTCATGGAAGACATCGAAAACACAACTTCCCAGCCCAGCAGTCCGACTCTCAGACACCCGAGAGGCCGACTGGAAGAGAGGAATGGCAGTACAGACGCCAATGGAGACTCCTACGCTGATGCCTTGAAACACAGCGTCAGCCCCATCGGCAGAAAAGGTCTAGACAGCCACCCGCCAGGGCTGTGGCTCGCACAGAAGAGGAAGGCTAGTGAGGAAGTAGATGGTGAGAATGGCAATGCAGAGACCAATGGCCATGGCTCAACAGATCACGCGAACAATAGCTTCGAAACAGACGGCATGCCAACCAGTCCAACAAGGAGGACAAGGCGAAAGTCCACCAAGGAAGTCAATGGGACCTCCAATCATCACGAAGGCGTGGTGACAAATGGGAATAAGAAGGCCACGGAAGTCGCGACGCGATCAAATGACGGGTTCATGTATCAGAACTTCCGCAACAAGTCTGGCGAGAACCTGACCTCGATCTTACCCGACCCAGAGCTCTTCAAGCTCTCAGTTCGCCAGACCGAAAACCATGAGAAGAGCACCTCTAATGAAAGACCTCAACAACGTCGGCGTGCCGAGAGCGAGCTCGTCTCTGGAAGAAGGGCTGGCGCTGGCTGGGAGACCTCGGCCATTCGCTGGGCGCCACTTAACGTACCTCTGCAGAGGCGTCTACAGACGCTGCTTGTACTTCTACACACCCTCAGCATCGCCGGTGCCTTCGCGTTTTTCTTTGCTCTCTGCACAATTCCTATCCTGTGGGCGATTCTACTGCCGTACCTGATATACGTATTGTGCTCCAACGCACATAACTCAGGAGAGCTGAGCCATCGTTCACCTCGCATGAAAAAATTGAAGATCTGGTCGCTGTTCGCATCTTACTTTCCTGCGCGTCTGCATCGCAGCGCCGAACTGGAACCTACAAGAAAGTACATCTTTGGGTACCACCCGCATGGTATCATCTCTCATGGCGCATTCGCTGCCTTTGCCACCGAGGCGCTTGGATTTTCCCAGTTGTTTCCAGGGATCACTAATACACTACTTACACTGGACAGTAATTTCCGTGTCCCTTTCTATAGGGACTACGCTCTGCGCATGGGGCTGGCTTCTGTCTCTCGCGAGTCTTGTGAGAACATCCTCAGCAAAGGTGGCCGAAACGGCGAAGGCATGGGGAGGGCCATCACGATCGTCATCGGAGGTGCGAGAGAATCACTGGACGCGAAACCAGGCACCATCAAGCTGGTGTTGCGCCGGAGAAAGGGATTTGTAAAGCTGGCAATTCGCAACGGCGCCGACATCGTACCGGTCCTTTCGTTTGGAGAGAACGACCTGTACGAACAACTTGACACTGAGCAGCACCCTTGGGTACATCGCTTCCAGCTTGGTGTCAAGAAAGTGATGGGTTTCACTGTAGGTCACTTCCTATCTACGGTCCGGCGATGACGATTTTGTCCTGTTGACTGACAAACATATAGGTACCACTGTTCCATGCACGAGGCGTTTTTAACTACGACGTCGGACTGATGCCCTACCGCCGCCCGGTCAATGTCGTTGTCGGCAAGCCTATCCGCGTCGTCCAGGAGTCAAAGCCGGACGCTGCTTACGTAGATCAGATCCACAGTCAGTATTGCGACGAGCTCGTTAGGATATGGGACGAGTGGAAGGACACTTTCGCTCCCAAGAGGACCGGCGAGCTAGAGATTGTGGAGTAGGTAGGTTTTTGATTATAAGTTCCATTGCAATGTGCAGTTACACCCAAGGCATTGTATGTATTGCGATTGTTACGATCTAACGAGTGACGTTCTGCTTATGTCTCAGAACTCAATTTGAAATTCAAGATGGAGCCAGATCGTGATAACAACGAGAATAACGTTCGTGTCACGTGACCTTTGTCCGATAACCTCCAGTCTTGAAGTTCAAACGTATTGAAACAGCCATCAACCATGCACGCAGATAACGCAAGTAAGGACCCATCGAAGTGATGCCTCTTCGACTTGGCATAGAGTCAGCTATCGCGTGCCTTGATTTTGAGGACCAGCACTGTAACCACACACGGCAATCTTGGACCGAATGTTGCTTAGACAGAGCGCTGCGCTACTCTCATCCCAGCAACCTCCTCCGCTTCTCACCTTCAGAAAGTCAATGATCTGCAATCGCTCAATGGCTGGCATCTCCGAAGCAATGTAGAGCGAACGCCACACCGAAGCCAGCATCAGCGGCAAGACAGAACCGATGTATCAGCGTCTTCGAGCAGCCTCATTCGTTGCCGTGCCATAGCCCATGCTGGCGATCTCCCGCGACCTTCCTAAAACACGGTAGCCCACCGCACCCCATCTCGATAAGCTTGATCAAGGTTCACCAGTTCAACACAATAGGGACCTGCATGCCATGCCGGCCCGTCTTATCGACCTCACGCTTGTCTTCAAGTAGGATCATGACCTTGTCGAACTTCCCTGCTGGAATTGGTCTTGCTCCATCGTCGTCTCGTATCTGCATTCGCCGTTCGAAGATGACCCCCACGAAGACTACTGTAGCACGTCACCCTATTCACGGCGGCATCGTAGAGCCCAGAGAACGGTATAAAGATGTGCTCGTCGCCGCGTAGTGTTTGCAGAATGCGTGTGTGTCGATCCACGAACCTGTACCAACAATGCGTCTCCAAACACTGTCGACGCTAGCAACCCTGTGGGTTGCTGGGTCTTTGGCCGCTCCCACATTGAACCATGTCCTTCATGAGAAGCGCGAGCCTTCCAGTGCTTGGGAAAAGAGGGATCGTCTGCATGGCGATGTCAAGCTTCCCATGCGCATTGGCTTGACCCAGCAGAACCTTGATCAAGCCCATGACTATTTGATGGATGTGTAAGGCAGTTCCTCCTTGAAGCTGTTGATCAACAAGTGACTTCTTGATCTGACCCCAAAACAGTTCCCATCCAGAGTCGCCCAACTACGGTCGTCATTACACCGTCGATGAGGTTACCGAGCTCTTCGCCCCGGCTGCAGATGCTGTCGATGCTGTTGTTGACTGGCTGGTGACTGCTGGTATCACGAAAGACCGCATCTCTCAATCCGTCAACAAGCAATGGCTGCAGTTCGATGCTAAGACTACTGAGGTGGAGGACCTTTTGAAGACCAAGTACAGCTTCTACGAGCACGCTCAAACTGGGACCTCGAGCATTGCTTGCGACGAGTATCATGTCCCTGCCCATGTCCAGGAGCACGTCGATTACATCACTCCTGGCATCAAGCTCTTTGCATCGAAGGCAAAGAAGCAATCGCGTGATCAGGTCTCCAAGCGTACAACTCTTGTCCATTCGGACGGTCGTTTCACCACCTCACCGCCGTTGACGAAGCCTATGCCATTTGCCCAATCTGCGCTGCCTGACTTGACCCTCTTGACTTGCGATGTTGCAGCGACTCCCGACTGTATCGCCGCGCTTTACAACATCACCAAGAACGACAAGTCAGTCCCAGGCAATGACCTTGGTATTTTCGAGGACCTGGACGATGTATACAGCCAGACTGATCTCGACTTGTTCTTTCTCACCTTGCAATCGCGAATTCCAATCGGTACACACCCAGTTCATGATCTCATCGATGGCGCTGTCGCTCCTGTTGCCGTTACTGAGGCTGGTTTGGAGTCTGCTTTGGACTTCCAAATCTCCTACCCCATCATCTGGCCACAGAACTCGGTCTTGTACCAGACTGACGATCCGGTATACGAAGCCAATTACACCTACGAAGGTTTCCTAAACAACTTCCTTGACGCCATTGATGGCTCGTACTGCACTTACTCTGCCTATGGCGAGACCGGCAACAGCCCATTGGATCCACCCTACCCTGACCCACAAGACGGTGGATACAAGGGCCAGCTGCAGTGTGGAAAATACAACGCAACCAATGTCATCAGCATTTCCTATGGTGGCTCAGAGGCAGATCTGCCCATTTCGTACCAAAGGAGGCAGTGCAACGAGTTCATGAAGTTGGGCTTGCAGGGTGTCTCTGTCGTTGTCTCCTCCGGAGACAGCGGCGTTTCTGGTCGTGCTCCTGACCCAGGTCCAAATGGATGCCTCGGCGAGGACGGCACCATCTTCGCCCCAGATTTCCCAGTGAGTTTCGAGAGTAATTCCAGCTGAGATCTTGAGGTTCACCTGCTGACATCGATGAAAAGTCCACCTGCCCTTACTTGACCACCCTGGGTGCTACATACCTGCCTCCAGGTGCCGATGTGACCAAGGATGAAGAAGTGGCCGTGACTCGGTTCCCATCTGGTGGAGGGTGAGTTAAGCTTCCTCATGTGGTCTGCATGAAAGCGCATCTCGGACTGTGCTAACCCATTTCGCTAGGTTCTCAAACATCTATGCTCAACCTTCTTACCAAGAGGCTGCAGTGGCAGCTTACCTGGACAACCACAACCCCGGGTACCCCAGCTACGCCAGCTACAACAACGACAGCTTCGGTGCTGACGGCGGCATCTACAACCGTGCTGGTCGCGGTTACCCTGACTTCTCTGCTATCGGTGTAAGTGGAAAGCTCCCTGTCATTGCGAACCTCAGACACTAAACAAGACCTCTAGGACAACGTCGTCATCTTTGGCCAAGGCGCACCAACATTGATTGGCGGTACCTCCGCATCCGCCCCAGCCTTTGCTTCCATCTTGACTAGGATCAACCAGGAGAGGCTGCTGGCCGGAAAGTCCACCATCGGCTTCGTGAACCCTACTTTGGTACGTTACCCAACACGCTCGCACAGGCGCTTGTAGTGTATTCTGATCGAGACTAACGATACTCCTTTAGTATGCTCACCCTGAGGTTCTTCACGACATCACAGTCGGTAACAACAGCGGCTGTGGCACGCCAGGATTCTATGCCGCACCAGGCTGGGACCCTGTCACCGGCCTTGGAACGCCTAACTACCCCAAGATGTTGGACCTGTTCCTCAGTCTGGACTGATCTGTCGTATAGAACTAGATAGAGTCAATAACAGATAGATGTCGTGAATGTACGAGACACGATTTGATGGGTTTAAGATCAAAACCAAGACATGATGTACGAAGTTGCCCCATTTAGATGTTCCTAACCACGTACAAACTACATCCCGTACCTTGGGGACGGGTTGCTGGGTAGATCTCCATTGTGGCCACACAGCCACGCCTGCAAGTGTCGCTGACGGAAGCACGCCAACCCTGTCATTATTTGGCGTTTTAATTTCAGGAGGTCGTGCACTCGAGGCTCTGTCAGCGAGTCAGTGTGAATCATCCGCTATGCATTAGATTGAGACTTGAGACATTACAAATGGGACACCGCCTCAAGCATGGCGCAGTGAAATGCCTGATTTTCTGCCTGAACCCTTGTAAGTAATCAGCTGGCGAAAAATAATTAAGTACTGTACCTAATGCCTACGTAGTGCACCGATTCAGTGCTTGCTGTAACGCCTATACGAACCCCGCCAAACTTTGCCCTCTACACAAGCACCCATACAGCATACACAAAAAATTATAAACGCTTACAGCTGGATTGATAACGGCATTCCGTATTGGCTCGCACTTGGCTTGTGACTGGCTTGACTCGCGACGCTCAATCGAGCACGACAATAAATTCCTCGATAGTACCACAGGTGTACCCGTCTGCAATGTCAGGCTCGCTCTCCACAGCTGGGCCGCCAGCCGGCGATTCTTCGACAACAGGGCCTAACAGTCCACGACGACAGGGCGGTCGGCGAGGGCGCGGAGGGAGGAATGGTGGCGGCGGCGATGTGGAGGGCGCTTCCAGTGGCAGAGCGGACGGTGGCAGCCAAGGCAGAGGCAAGAACAGGGAAAGAGAGAGGGGCCGAGGAGGTGGGCGTGGCAGAGGCAGAGGCGGACATGGCAACTCACAGGCGTCGACCCACGCTGCTCCTCCACCTGGCCGAGACCTCACGAACACACAACCACCTCCTCTTCCTGGTGGGCGTGGCGGCTTTGGTTCTCGCCTGACCAAAGCCGCCAACGAAACACCACAGGGCGATTCGCAACAGGGAACGGCTGCTAAGACTGCGCCCCCTGTCGAAGTTGACGACGACGACGACGATGCCGAAGTCTGCTTCATCTGCGCCTCGCCCGTCTCACACTACAGTGTTGCACCCTGCAACCACCGCACCTGCCACATTTGCTCGTTGCGCTTGAGAGCGCTGTATAAAACCAAAGCTTGCGCACACTGTAGAACCGAGGCTGCGTCGGTCATCTTCACGGACGAGGCCGAAAAGCGCTATGCGGAATACACCCCTTCTGACTTTGTCAAGACGGACAACAACCTCGGGATTTCGTATGAGAAGCAGGAGATCTACGAGGACACTATTCTGCTGCTACGGTATAACTGCCCGGACTCATCTTGCGAGGTAGCATGCATGGGCTGGCCTGATCTGCATCGTCACGTCAGGAGCGTGCATCACAAGATGATGTGTGACTTATGCACAAGAAACAAGAAAGTTTTCACCCACGAGCATGTGCTCTTCACTCAGGCTGAGTTGAAGCAACATGAGAAGCACGGTGATGACGATCCTGGAGCCGTCGATCAGAGCGGATTCAAAGGACATCCCGAATGTGGATTCTGTCGGACACGCTTTTATGGTGAAGACGAACTTTATGCTCACTGCAGGGACAAGCACGAGAGATGTCACCTCTGCGATCGAAGGACGGGAGGAAACAATCCGAGATATTTCGTGAATTACCCAGCGTTGGAAGAGCATTTTGGAAAGGATCACTTTCTTTGCCTGGAAAGTGAGTGCCAGGAACAAAAGTTTGTTGTTTTCGATTCGGAAATGGATTTGAAAGCCCACCAATTGGAAAAGCATCCCAATGGGCTGTCCAAGGACGCCAGACGTGACGCGCGCAGGGTCGACCTCTCAAGCTTTGACTATCGACCACAGTTCCAAGAGGAACGTCGAACCCAACGAGGTGGCCGAAGAGCGGGCAGGGGCCGTGATCCGAACGCAGATGGTATGCCTGCAAGCTCAGCTGGCCACTTGAGCCGCGCAGAGATCGCCCACCAGCGTGCTCGTGAGATTCAAAGTGCCCAATCTGTGTCCACACGCAATTTTGGTGGTCAACTTACCCAGTCAAACCCGACACCAGCTCAAGCTCAGTCCACCTCACGACCACAGCCGCAAAACGGTGCTCCAGCACAACCTGTACCGGCTGCACAGGCTCCAGAGCCTTCTCTTGAGTCATTATCACCGGCTGAACGAGCAAAACGATTGCGTCATGCAGCCGTCTCGGAACGTGCTGCTAATCTTCTCAAGAACGAAAAGGTCAAGATGGATGAATTTAGAGAGCGTGTCAGCTCCTACAAATCCGACAAAATTTCAGCTGCCGAGTTGATTGATGCCTTTTTCTCCCTTTTCGATACCTCATCATCAGAGCTCGGAAAGCTAATCAAAGAACTAGCCGACATTTTCGAAATTCCAGGCAAGAAAGATACCCTACTGAGTGCTTGGAACAACTGGCGCGCCATCAATGAGGATTACCCTAGTTTGCCTGGGCCGAGTGGAGCCAATGCGACTGGTGCCGTTGCTGGCCTAGGAGCAAGTGTTGGTGCCAATAGGGTCTTGAAGCTGAAGAGCAGTACGGCCCGAAGTGGACGGGCAGCAGCTTCCAGCACTGGTAGGGCTCCAGTTTGGAGCGCTGCTGCTGCCGGGCCACACGCTAATACCGGCGCAAAGCCTGGTTCCTCCTATGCGAGCGCGTCACCCTTTCCTGCTTTGCCTTCGTCCTCGAAGTCAGGCCAGAGTTCAAGTTCTGGCTGGCTTGCCTTACGTCCTGCGGCCTCGGCAACGGGTTCGCCCGCAGCAAGCCGATCATCATCCTCTCAGAATGTCCCTAAGGTCACAGCCAGAGATGCCTTCCCTGCGCTTCCTGCTGCAGCCAAGCCCAAAAGCACTGTCTTTTCTCCTGGCTACAGGGGTGCGGGAGTCATTAGAAGCAGCGGCAGCAATACCCCAGTCAGTGCATGGGGTGGCAGCGGCCGAGCCGATTCTAATGACCCGGCGCTTATGAATGCTATCAACGATTCACTCGAGGACGTGGCAGAAGGTGGCAATGCGAAGAAGGGCGGAAAGGGAAGGAAAGGAAAACAGGTCGTTGTCCAATGGGGTTGAGACTGAATTAAGGGATCGTTTATCTTGAGTTCGCTCCATAGTTAGAGCTAAGATCGGGTGATTAGCAAACCTGAAAATATAAACCCCAAGAGTAGGCTGATATTGCCTGTGATCGGAATCTCAAGCCAAAGATAATTGGCTTGAGTCTGATTTGACTTTCACGTGNAAATATACTGCCAAAGTAATTGACTCAATTGCGATTCAGGGCATGTGCTCTTTATGATCCTCCTCGAATTGGATCTCCTTACCATCGATGGCAAACGTGAACATAGTAATTATTGACCTTGATTTGAAGAGGTAGAAGTAAGACTGCAGCAGATGCAATTGATGAAGGCGCAGTAACGGCGCGGGCCGAAGCTCAAAGGCTGGTACGGAGATTGGGGCATATCGCCGGGCCAAAATTTCGTCCCGCGTCAACATTAATTATACGTTTAGAGAATTGGAAGTTTCCAAAACTGCGTCTGCTCTGACCAAAGACAAATCATTTTTTTGCAAATCCGATCCGAACTTCAGCAATGGCGACAGTATTACCACCGCCGTCAAAACGCCAGAAGACGGCTGCTGCCGCTCGAGCGCGCGAACAAGTCACTCCACCTCCCGAGATACCAGCAGGCCTCCAGCGTATTCAGTTTCGCGATGCAGATTCAGGAGCTCCCCATGGGCCTGTCGTGTCCGTATCTCTTGCCGATTTACAACCGAAGAATCTCTCTCTTCTCCTCAACCAGCTCTTAGGTCACATAGACCCTGAAGACCGATTACCGTACAGATTTTACAATCCTTTTGGTGACAAGACCGGAGATTTTATACAGCAGGATATCATCAAGGCTTACATAGAGGGAAAGACGACCACTGAGCTGTGTCTTGAAATACCATGTCGTGCGGAGGCAGTATTCAAAGTTAAGGCGGTGACAAGATGTTCAGCAAGCGTGAGCGGACATGGCGAGAGTATTCTTGCTACTGCTTTCTCGCCTGCGAACTCTGCTCGGCTGGCTACGGGGAGTGGTGATAAGACGGCACGAATTTGGGACTGTGATACCGGTACTCCAATGCATACATTGAAAGGGCATACAGGGTGGGTGTTGGCTGTGGCCTGGTCACCAGATGCCGGCATGTTGGCGACTGGGAGCATGGACAACACAGTACGTCTGTGGGATCCGGCAACCGGGAAGCCTTTAGGAAATCAATTGAAAGGGCACACGAAATGGATCACAAGCATATCCTGGGAACCGTACCATCTACGACAGACGGGACGACCGCGGTTCGCTTCTGCTTCCAAAGATATGACCGTCCGGATTTGGGATGCCGTCTCTGGACACACAGATATGGCCTTGACCGGCCACAAGGCAAGTGTTTCTTGCGTACGGTGGGGCGGAGCAGACACAATCTATACCGCAAGTCAGGACAGGAGTATAAAGCTTTGGGACGCGCAGAAAGGAACGCTTTTGCACACGCTCAACGCACATGCCCATTGGGTCAACCATCTTGCTCTTTCGACCGATCACGCCCTCCGGACTGCATTCTATGATCACAAAGGCAAGAAGGAAATCCCAGACTCGGTAGAAGGGAAAAGGGCAAAGGCCAAGGCGAGGTATGATGCTGCTACTGCTTCGGCAGGTGGCGTCGAGCGCTTGGTTACGGCTAGTGACGATTGCACCATGTACCTCTGGGAACCATCGAAATCTGTCAAGCCGATCACCCGGATGACCGGTCATCAGAAGCAAGTCAATCACGTCAGCTTTTCACCGGACGGCAATATCATAGCTTCGGCCGGTTTCGACAACCACATCAAACTGTGGAACGCCAAGGATGGTAAATTCATGCATACTCTGCGAGGCCACGTGGGCCCGGTCTACCAGTGCTGTTTCAGTGCAGACAGTCGGCTGGTCGTCAGCGGTAGCAAGGACACGACATTGAAAGTCTGGGATGTGAGGACCGGAAAGCTGGTCGAGAACCTACCCGGACATCAGGATGAGGTTTTTGCCGTCGATTGGTCGCCTGATGGAGATAGAGTTGGGAGTGGAGGGAAAGACAAAGCCGTTAGGATCTGGAGGCACTGATCGTTGCTCTACATGGAGGCAGTTCGGCTTTGGTCAATCTGCGGACATACAGCCATCAACATAAAGTTTGCCATCATGCTCTGGCAATATTTTGGCAGGCTGTGCAACAGTGTTGAACCATAAAGCTCCTGTGTATGGTGGAAGCCCAAGGATTTCAGCCCATTGAGAACTTGGGGTCAGAGAGGCGAAGCCCATCACAGTATACGGATTTATGATATGCATAGATTATATATATATATATATATATTGACATGAGTAGCTCGCAATGCACCTGCTTCTCTCCCTGTCCACCAAGCTCTATTGATAGTCCAATGAAATGCATGCGGTGCCTCTGCACAGCAGCATGTAGGGTATGCGACACAGCATCAATGAAGTCATCTGATGTTCAGAAGAACTTCAAATGCTTGAAATTCAGACGTTCCCGGCATACGGCAAACAGCCGAGGTGTATATGGGATAGACGGCGACACCTGTAAATGCAGACGTCGATGTCACCTCTTAAAAGTGTCTCTGCTGAAGCCTATCCAAGTAAAGCCGAGCTGCCCGCAGCTCGACCTCATGCTTGACTTCCACAGCTCTACAACTGATTGATACCACCCGGAATGCGCACTCCACATACCACATTGACATCCAAGACCAGAGATAGATCCAAAGCGAGCCATGATGCGACCACGTATTTACACAGCTCTCGGCAGACAGAGGCTTTTACCAGCGACGCGACGATGGAACACATCCTACCAACCTCCGAACCCTTCCTCCACTCCCGAAAGCAACCCTCATGTATGGCAAAAGTCCACCACGAATAACTCATGATGATACGAAAATTTGTCTGACAAGGAAGTCCAGCGCGATGTCTACAAGGAGTTTGGTCGACCATTGGCGAAGAATTTCCTCATCGCTTTCTGCACATTCCAAGCCCTGTACTGGGGATGGCTGAAGCTTGAAAGCATAGAGGCGAAGAAAGAGGGTGAAGGTATGGGAAAACTATATGACTATTGGAGAAAGAAGCAGGCGGCTGATACGACTTGACAGAGGATATTCAGCGGCTTGAAGAAGAATTGAGGTCCCTCCAGCGTGAGAAGGCCTCATTGCCTGCGGCTTCGTATGTTGGCAATACTGCAACCCTCTATGAAAAGGTCGACATAGCTAATCGACATGCATACAGAGCGACATCAGAGACATCAGAGGAGGGAAAAGACCGCTCTAAGTCATGGCGATCGTGGCTGGGCTTGTGATGACGCAAACCTTATTAAAACCCACCAACTCTTATGATGAACTTGGGTGGACGTTTATCATGTTCTACAGACCTGCCTCCTAGGTCTCGTGGACAGAGAGCGGTGTTGAATACTATGCACACCAACCGGCCTCGGTCGTCGATCATCCAAGCGTGACGGCAGTAATTGACCAAAGAATGCTCTCGGCGCTGACATTTGCAAGTGCAATTGGTCCCGCGTAACATCCCACTTGCTTCGGCCTCTCGTGCAATGAGCGAGTGCGGTCGGCCCTATGTCGCCCATCAAGCAATCGAACGAACTGGACTCGGCAAATCTTCTCACTTATACTACGAAGGCACCTAGCCCTCGGCCATCTCAGTCTAGGTTGCTATAGAAGCTAGCGATGATCCTCAAAGACAGAAACGAATTGCCGCCTGTGCTCTTGTTCATGTGGTGGCTGGATTCCTTGCCAAGCTGCTGGTGAAAGAGCGATCTCCGGAAGAGAACTGGAAATATCTGGACGCCTGCGCCGGCATGTACTCGCAGAAGCGTGTTCTCGGTTAGGCTGGCTCTCTCCAACAGCTACACCAACTTATTCACAGCAGACGATTCGGAGACAGCTCACGCAGCAAGACTTCACCAACCACGTATACGGAAGTCTTTGCTATTTGGCTTTTGGGCTGACTTCTTGCGTTTATTATACAATTTTTCTTTCTCCACGTTGTATTAACATATCTCACGTAGAGTGCAAGGGCTACGTTCTGTCAAATCTAAATATTGCACGTGTAGGCAAGACGCCATTACCGACCAGCTTTTCAATTTCACAAATCAAGCCATGTTCCTTACGTTGTACGCCAGCGATATGGTTAGGTCTTCGCGCTGGATAGATTATCTTATATTCTAGACCGGTAGCTGCAAGCCATCAACTGGCGTGCCTTCGTGTCTTCCACAGACATTACTTAGTGATGATGAGCTCTCCATGCAAGCACCCTAGGGTTCCGTCCTCAGCGTCGATCCACTCCTTCCACGCTTTCATCATGACCTCTAAATCTGCTTCAGTTGCCAATCCATCCGCCAATGCCTTCTTCCTCATCTCGCCGCTAGCGGCCCTCTCCAGCATGGTGCCTCCCCACACCTTGCGCTCTTCCGGCGTGCTATAGCACCAAGTGCCGAAGCCGGCCTGGATCTGAGCACGCGGTACACCGGCCGTCAAAGCCCATGACACCAGTCTGGTGCCCGCATCATCGTGCCCTCCAGACCTTACCATCACCTGGGCCATCATCTTGTGGAACGACACCAGGCCGGCCGGCTGCGGGTGGAAGCACCACATACGCATGTCGACCTCGCGCGAGGCCACAATGCCGCCCGCCGGCTTGCACACCCGCAACAGCTCGCGCAGCGCCTCGACCGGCTGGTCCAGATGCGTGAGCACCTGGTGCGCGTGCACCACGTCGAAGCTTGCGTCTGCGAATGGGAGCGAGTAGATGCTGCCCGTCTGGAACGTCACGTTCGCCGCTCCCACCTCCCGCGCGTGCTCGCCCGCCCGGCTCACGATCTCGGGCGACAGGTCGACACCCGTGGCGTGCCCCTGCGGTATGTACGCGGCCAACGACGTCGTGATCGTGCCCGAGCCGGCGCCCACATCTAGCAGTTTCAGCCCCGGTTTTGTGGCCGCCAGCCGCTGGAGGTGTGGGATCAGGTGCGGCGCACTGTTCTCTGCTGTGCGCCATTCGTGGTGTTGAACGTGCTGCTTGGCATAGCCTGGCAGGTATGTATTGTGCTCCGTGGCCATCGTCTGGCCTGGCTTTGACGTTCTATGGATGATACAGATGTTGAAGTTCTTTTCTCCTGTATTACAGCCAATTCACTAGCAGTATCTTGTTTGGAAGTAGGGACAAGATTTGATAAACCCTTCCAATGACCTTGAGAATTATTATCAGTTTAGTCAGGTGTGTTCAGTTGTTGACTGCGGTCGAGTGTGTAATTGTGTAAGGGTCGAAGATCGATTGAGCTTGCTACTTGAGAGATGGGAATCGATTTCCATAAGATGTATCAGGGTGATGATCTTGTGCATATGTGTCTGCCCATACACAGTTTCTTTTGTCTTCGCCATACCGAGGTGTTACCTGCATCAATCCTGTGGCATTGTAGGTGGAGATAGCCATTCGTAAGTCCGCGTCAAGCTTTGTTTCTATATTTGGTGAGCTATCCCAGTGACATCCTGCAGATCGTTTGGCTGCTATGAGCGCGTCCAATACGAAATATTACGGATGAATGCGGAACTCGACAATTTACCGTGATGTATGCTCCACTTTCGTTGGAGCATGGCTCCATCCTGCTTGTTGATCGATGTTCTGGATGCAGTCTGATCATCAAAGCCTGCCGCCTTGTCGAGAGATGTCAGAACAATGAAAATAGGATTGCATATCTACGCTATACTGGTTTGAGAGTCGCGATACCAGACCTTCCTGAAACGGCCGTCAATAACACTTGGCTTGTCTGCTCATACCTCAAAGCCTATAATGTTTCCAGCAACGCCAGTCAACGTGAAGATTGAAATGTGCAAAAGCAACTGTCGCTATTGAGATCGGCTGGGCGTACAAGTGACGGAGATGGCGGTCAGGAGTTCATCGAGGCGACCGCTGCTCATATTGCTGGCCTGCGTGGCCATCTTCCTTCTCTACTTTCTTCTCCCAGCTGGTCCGTCCCATGGAACCGACTCTCGGTCCAACTTGAACGTTCTCGCCAAGGACTCGGCTCCCGAGGCGTATACAGTCCACCAGGAAAGCCTCTCAGGACCGGCCATTGCGCCGAAATTGGGCAACGAGACTGCCAAAGCAGAACTGGGCCGAGCGACTTGGAAGTACTTCCACACCGTCTTCGCCCGTTTTCCCGACGAACCTAGCCTGGGCGATCAGGAAGCGCTGCGTAGCTGGGTCTATCTCTTCCAGCGGCTGTATCCTTGTGGTGAATGCGCCAACCACTTTGGCGAGATCCTGGCCAAGTTCCCCCCTCAGGTGAGCAGCCGCAGCACTGCTGCTGTGTGGGCATGCCATGTGCACAATGAGGTCAACAAGAGTCTGAATAAAGAGACATTCGACTGTAGCAACATTGGAGACTTCTACGACTGTGGATGTGCAGAGGACGAGACGGATGAGAAGAGCGTTAAAAAGAACAACAGCGGCCCTGATGTCGAAGCAGATTGAAGGCTGATCTTTGCGTTTGCGTCGGATCGAAGGATCTTGGCTGGACTATTGAACTGCTTGATACTCTTTTCGATGAAGACGTTGCCATCATCAGATTGGTCAGGACCGGCCACGAGTTACATAACAGTGACAAGATGAAAACCTTCTGAGCCAATAAATGCTGCTTTGAATGAGGTCGCTTGTCACGCCGACACGAGCAAAGACGATAAATACCTCAAATTGAAATATGGCCGTATGATTGGGTGTCTTTGAACGGTCGCTGCCGGCCGATCATCTAAGGCATCATAGGCTGGTCTCGACCATTCTCTAACTGTTATGGATCTCTGAGTATCCGCCCGCATTGGGAATATACAGGAGTATCATGGCTTCTACGGATGTTGGAAACTGGAGGACACAGAGCCACTTTACAGAACCTCCCCACGTTATTACGTCAATCTCACGATGGGACAAAGTTGAAGCCAAGGAGAAGGATGGAAATCCGGCCTCCTCGCTGGATTTGGTTTGATATCGAAGGGTTCGTGCTGTGTTGCTTCAAAGGCACCGCACCCAATGACTCGATGTAGCGAGCAATACGAGTCATCTATACGTACACGAAGGACGAAATGCGGCCTGGTCTTTAGAAGATACATCAGTCGTAATCACATTCGCCCATTCGGCCCTTTGGATGGCAAGAACGGCGAAAGCTCTGTTCGTCTCCATAGGGCCAAACACCTAACAAACCAGCGGGGCTTGTCATTGACTCTGCAACTGCAGCAACCAGGCGACCTTTTGAGGCATTTCAAGCGTGCGGCTAACCGAGAGGCCGCTTCAGCATGTTTGGTAACTGCTCTAAATATATTCCTTCACTGCTGGACAAGCAACGTCCAATAGCGAGCACCTCTCGATATGCAGCAGAAAGCACATGGGCCTCACCCATGAACCGGCCTTTCGGACATTAGTGCGTTCATTCGTATCCGTGGCAGTGGTATACGACAGGTGTCTGGGGCCCGCAGGCGCTCGCATGGCGCAGGGCAAGGAACACCTGCTAGCGGATTTACTTTACAGTACAGATGCAGCATAAAATAAATAATAAATAAAATCGATGACTTGATGGATCCATCGCAGACCTGGCTACGGTGAATTGTCCCCGACCCCTGATCAAAGGAAGGGAAGGGATCCCGTTCTGCCATGTCCAGGGAAGTACCTGGCAAAAAGACCAGACGACATGGATTGCGAGCACCATGTATTCGTGTTCGCATAGGTAACCAAACACACAGGTGCAGTTCCTTGCTTGGATCACGACACACACCAACGGCAATTTCGTACGCTACAGTATACAGTATATGTCTAGGAGATCCATATTCATTCGAGATGCAAAGTCCAAGCGTCGTTGCTTTTGAGATGTGGACAATATGGATGTATACCTAATCATGGGCTCGCGATTGTAAGCCGAAACAGTCGAAGTCATTTACCCATTCCGGACGGCCGAGCCTGGTCGTGGCTGCTTCCGTGCGTGAGGCGAGGTGGAGAGATACTGTCCTGTATACACTCCACCTCTGCCGGTTGGTCAATCTCAATAAACACCCTGTCCACCTATCGTTTGTTGGTAAAGACGGCAAATGAGGGACATATTGCCGTGCAACCGCAAGTGCGATCAGGCAGTGCTCGTAAGACATCATCTACGGTACCATGCATGTCTACAGGAAGCGTGTACAGTACGTACGTACTGTTGGACCACCCCCCTGAGGGTATAGTATAGAGTAGAAGGATGCCGCTGCGGGTCCAGTACGGTTCCATAGTGCGCATTATGCACATTAGCGAGGACCCTGGACGACGCCAATCTCCACCATATGCCAACAGTCCTTTTGAGTGCCTTGGGATACAGTACTATCGCAACAGTCGCTGTGTCACCCCAGCCCGATTGTGGAAGATTCGACTAACCATCTACAGTATGTAGGCACCTCGTCACGGCTAGGGTCGTCGCATCGACAATGCCGTCAGCCATTCATCCGTCACATTCGATTGTTCGCCGATCGATCCAGCGATGATGGAGCTGGCGTGCGCGGCGACGGCGCCAAAGCCAGACCATATCGTCGGGACAACGAGGGAGGCGTAATCGAGACGGAGGAGAAGCCGAGATCAAAGTGGTCTGTGGAAGGGAAAATTCTCGCAAACCCACGCAGTATCGAATGCAGTATCGAACTGGGATCTGATTCGGCGATGCCTACTAGATCCCCATGCAGGCCATGGCCACAGATAACCGACGGAATGGAGAGGGGAGGATGGTTCACGCCATGGCCTCCTCCTAAAACAGAGTTTATGATTATCCACCATCGGCAACGTCGCCATGGCCATGTTCATCGCCTCCAAGACGAGTCATATTATTACCTGCGGCAGAGCCGGCCCGTACAGTAAGTAGCAGGCCGACTCGATCGTCCCGTCTATGTGAGTATCGGGTTGAGTGAACCCCATCTCGAGGTTTCCGCTTACTTACCTTGCCGTCGATCCTGCTCTGCCGTATACTGTACATAGGCTTCCGTATGTTGCGCAACCCTAACGGCGAACGGGGAATGGGTAGAGCGAAACGGGAGGACTAGGCACAACACGGAGGGCGTGGAGCAGAGAGGATCAATTAGCGCAGGGCCGCTGGCCGGATCTTGCGTACTGTACTGTACTGCATTGTCGCCGAGGACACAGACAGCAATCCCAACACCGAGACATAGGGTAATACAATGCCTGCTTCATCATTTCATACCTGGTCATTTCGTGCCACCGGCCAGGACGGGACTGGAAGGGGCAGGATAGGAACAGGCTAGGCATGATCGACCATGCGCCTCACGATGGGACAGGTCAAATAGAAGCACACGGCAACACAGTCGCCGTGGCCAAAGCTAGAGCGTAGCCAGGAAGCCCCATCCATCCTTGACCACAGACATAACCAGCGCCGTAGCCAGCATCTCTTCCACCCGCCCTCCCCTACCTGGGCACACACACATCCCACTTTCCCAATAGATCTAGCAGGACATAGACAAGAGAGCGGTCCAACCCAAGCCGGGGCGACGAACAACGAAGCAGCCAACCAACAGCCAGCTTTGCCAGCCAGCCAGCCAGCTTGTCGCGGCCCTTCGCTGTGTAGTACACCACCTCGCACCGCACACCTCACGCCTCGCCCTCGCCTTCACACCGCAAACGTCAACAACGACTCACCCTACCAAACCCACCAGTCCGCTCGACCCGGCTGATTTGCAGGCAAACCCACTCTTTCTTTCCACCTCACCCTCCTCGAGCCCTCCACGCGACACCCTCGATCTACTGTGCTCTCAACCATGGCATCGTCGCCCTCCTGCTGCTCCACCACCGCCCACTGCCTGCTCTAGAAGCCGCTGTGCGCGAATCACTTTCCAGCATCCAACCGGGACTGTATGCTCGGCCACGACTGCTACCTGTCTTTCGACCTCATCCTTTCCGCCCTGACGATCTCCACGATATGGTATAGCACCAACGAAACGTTCCCAGGCTTGATCTTCGTCCGTACCGGCGTCAAGCACCACCCGCATACCCACCATCCGACTACCGTTTTTTGACTCTTCCTAACACTACCGTTACGCGCACACTCGCTCTTGCTTTAAACACCACCGAGTCTGTTACCCGGCTGAGATCATGCAGGTCGACAGTCTCCATCCAAACCATCAGCTTTACTCAGGCCGTTCGACTACCGAATACATGTCACAGCAATACCCCACCTCCAACGGGCTCTACCAGGGCAACCCGCAAGAGCAGCATATCCCCAGACAAGATATGAATAACTCCCAGGGCTACGCATACGCGCAGGCGTATAATAACACTGGCTATCCCTCCGCGCAGCAGTCCAACTCACATCCTTCAACTCAGTACGTGCAGGCCCAGTATGCGCAACAAGCTCCCCAGCATCCACACTATGGCCATACACAAATCCAGAGCCAGCCTGCCACACCACAGCAGCAGCAGGTGTCGGCTCAGGTACAAGCACAGCAATATCAGCAGCAGCAGCCACAGCAGCAGTACAGACCGCAACATCAATTGCCATCCCTCTCCCAGACCGGTCTCGCACCCACTGGCGCCTCATTACCTGCAATGCCTCGCTTGCCCAACCACTATACCGGCCAGCCGCAGCCAATGTACCCCAACCAAGCAATGGGGCCGCCAGGGTTGCAGAGCAATGTCATTGCACAGCCAATGCAGGAATTGCAAGGCGAAGACGAACACTACAAGTACAGCTTGGAGGTTGTGCAGCAACCCAAACGCGCGCGAATGTGTGGGTTTGGAGACAAGGACAGGAGACCCATCACCCCTCCACCTTGTATAAAGCTTTACATCAGAGACAAGGTGACTGGTAAGAACATTCCACCCAGTGCCTTCGACAGCAATGGCTGTTTCTTTGTTCTATCTGTCGACCTCTGGGATGAGGCAGGGACTCGCGAAGTTAATGTTGTGCGCACCAACGGCGCTTCGCCTGCACCCTCAATCAGCAATTCGACCACCACGTCCTATCCGCCTCCACCAGAGCGTCCCCTATTTGCCGCTTCAGTTGGCGGCTTTGTGCAGGGCCCGGATGGGTTCATGTATCCGGCGGTGCAGCCTTATGGGCAGGACCCTTATTACGCACAGACGGCTGGGTTACTACAGCCACCACCAACATCGGGTGGCACCATGATGACGCGCAACTTGATAGGAAGTCTGACTGTTAATGCCACTGTCCTCACGGCGCCGAAAGAAAGCCCAGCGTTCTGGTTCGTCTTGCAGGATCTATCAGTCAGGACAGAAGGATGGTTCAGGTATGTTACAAAAGGCGACAGGCTCAAGAATTTTGGATTGATCTACGTTCTATTACTGACAATGAACTTTTCTTGCCTGCAGACTCAAAATGAACTTCATCGATGTCGGTGCCGGGATGGCAAATCGACTTAACAGGGGAATTGCTCCCGTATTGGCGACGACGTTTTCAGACAAGTTCCAGGTCTTCAGCGCAAAGAAGTTTCCTGGCGTCATTGAGAGCACACCTCTAAGCAAGGAATTTGCCTCTCAAGGGATCAAGATCCCCATCAGGAAGGACAACTCGAAGGGCGGTGATGGCGATAGCGATAATGATGAAGGCAGTGGAGCATGGGCCGGTGGCGATGCTGCTGGGGCGACAGAGACTTAGTTGGAAGGGTTACCCAGCCCAGATTTCATTTGAACAAGACGCCGGCATCAACGTTCGAAAGGTTGACTCTGTGAAGGGCTATTTCTGTTGACAGAGTCACGGCAGATGAGATTTCTGTATCGTCGCCTTCCTACGTGCCGACTTGCGCATCGACAGAGCTTGCCGCGCTGGGGATGCACCGCCAAGTCTTCTTTCATTATGGAAGTGCGGTACTTGGGTTGGCCCAGGAGGTCAACAGAATCTTGGATTATGGGTGGGACCAGCCTTGGCGAAGGCGAGATGTTGTTGTTTTGAGTCGCTTCTTACGACTTTTCCCTTGGCGATGAGCTCTATCGCTCTCGAAGCCCACCAGCTCATCAACAGTGTCAGGGTATGATTCTCTGCTTAACGACTTTGGCGTCTGCTACACCTACCTCCAGCAATAATAGGCCTTCACGACCGCGTACCATTGGTATGAGAGTGCCCAGTCGCGCCTATCGACAGACTCTATGAAAGTTTTTCGCATCACCGATGGCGCCTGCTTGCTTGATTGAAATTCGCACTCTATCTGACAGTCGCGACTCTTCAAAGTGGGCGTCCCGTCGGTCGTGCGTTGGTGTTTCGAACCGGTAACTGCAGCCGCGTTTTCCATCTCACCTGCTCGAATTGTGGTTGATTGGTTCGCCGTAAGCTAAGATGGCGACTACCCGGTACGGGGAATACTTACCCGACGGACCAATACGTGGATGCCGTGGACGAAAATCGCCTCTCATGATGCAGCCGACGGTAATGATTATCCAACAAGCTCACGCTTTCCCCAACCAACCAGCCAGAACCTCGAACCACCTGACCGCTGTTCTGAACCAACCGGCTCACGTTTGCAAATAACCAACCAGTTTCGTTTCAGTTGATTACCATCCAGCCAGATACCCCTCCCACGCTACCCAGAAGCGAACTCAACAGCTCACAGGATGAAAAGTCTTTAGTATACAGTAGATAGACGAATGGAAAACACCGGGACCGGCCGGACTGTGTTGGAGAGGCGTTGCACAGAATTGCTTAGCTACTGTAGTAAACCGCACGTCATCAGTCGTTTCACGAACGGCAAACTCCAATCTACTGTAACCTTTAATGTATAGATTGCCAACCGCCATCTCTTCAATTCCAAACTGCTTCCGCCGTTCTCGTCCTCCCTGCTTTGATGAGACGTTGCAACTCGAAACCACCACACTGTCGCTGCAACGACCTGCCACATACCTCCATCTCCACCTACCCACCCACTGACACCCACTTACTCACCTTCAGGCTGCCTGCCTTCCATCCAGAATTCTGCACCGGCCAAGGCTTGGAAGGCTAGACTGTCTGGGTATGGTTACACAACCGTAGCCCCAGCACAGCACCAGTGAAGGTTCGGTCCAGCGAATGCCCAACGGAGCCCTACAGCGTCAGCCAACCTCCCTCTCACCCCTTCCCTTCCCCCCCTTCCCACCCGAGACAGAGGGATGGGTTTAGACAGGAAGGGCAGGCGGCACTGTGCAAGACGCAAGGCGTGGGGACGTCGCGGACGGCTTGTCCCTCCTCCCTCCTCGTTCGTGTATTTCCAGCCGTCCACCTGTTCTGAGACATTTCGGAAGCCACTGCATCTTTACCGTGCGTGCCTTCTGTAGTAGCTGCGCTGGCTTGCCAGTCCTCACCTGGCTCAGACAGAGCTGGGCTTGAGGTTTGGAAAATGCTCCTCTTCTTCCTCTAAAGACCAGGTCCCGCTGATGCTATTGTGTGTTGTCAGTTTGACAAGCTGACTACCCAGGTGGTGGGTATGTGGGTGAGCCTGGAACTCTAACGTCAGTCACCGTCTACTGCGAACGATCTTCTGGGGCTTTACCGGTGGATCGGTATTGGCTGTTTCAGTCTCGAATCTTGGTGCACAATCATGATAAGTAGGTTTTATTTTACACTTGTTTGCACAAGCTAAACTCGGCCGATATCAATATGACACTTGTTGAGAGTTGAGGACGTTTAGATGAGGTTACGAAGTTGTGCTTCTTTTTTGTTGGCATACGAATAGTGTTCGATCGTTAGATGTCGGTCAGGACGGTTCATCAAGTCATAGGTGCTGTCTATATACAATCGTCTCGATCCCATTCCGTAACGATGCATTCACTTGAGATTGCATTACCTCATAAACGAGACCCACCACAAGAAGGCCAGACTCTTGTTTAGACGACAATGCCAGCGCTGTTCAGCTGCTTGGGCTCGCCGACGGCCTCGAAGGTGCCGTTGGGCAGGACACGCACCGCCTGGGCGCTGCTGGTACCTGGTGCGTACCACCAAGCGACGTTGTGGCCGAGCGACTTCATGAAGGCGACGGTCTCGTTGTTGTATGCGTAGTCGAAATGGATGATGTCCGGGCTCAGCTGGTCGTGGAAGCGTGGCTCGGCTAGAGCCTGGTGTGCAGTCATGTTTTGATCCAGCACGTGCCAGATATTCTCGATCGTGGCCGTGATGATCTTGGACCCGCCCGCGGCGCCAACGACGAAGTACAACGACCCGTCCGCCTGCTCGACGATGGTGGGTGTGATAGAGGATAGCGGCCGCTTGCCCGGCCGGATGAAGTTGGCTGGCGACGGGAGGTATCCGAACGCGTTGCTCGAGTTGGGGATCGAGAAGTCGTTCATCTCGTTGTTGAGGATGACACCCGTCTCCGGCACAATCACCTTCGAGCCGAAGAGCAGGTTGACCGTCGTCGTCAGCGAGACCGCGAGGCCTGACTTGTCCGCCGTCGCCACGGCAGACGTTCCTGGCGTCTCGAGCGATTCCAAGCCGGCTGCATTGTAATAGCTGGTGTTGTGAGTAGAGTTGTCCGTGATGCGCGAGCGAATCTCGGCCGCGACGGATTCCTGCAGGATGTCCTTCTGGTACTGGTCCAAGCCATCGACAAAGTATGGGTCGCCGAGGTAGGCTCGTTCGCCGTAAGCGAAGCGAATGGCCTCGTCCAGACGGTGGGTGCTCAGGTTCAGAGTGGCGGCTTCGCCAATGTCCGTGTAGCCCTCAATGATCTTGAGCACTGACAATGCGACGCCGCCGGACGAAGGGGCGCTGCCACTGCGTATTTTGTAGTCGCGGTAGGTGATCTCTGAGGGTTCGCGAATGGCAGCGGTGTAATTCTTGAGGTCCTCAAGCGTCATTATTCCACCGTTGTCTTGTATGGTCTGGATCGTTGTTTGAGCAATGGCACCGGTGTAGAACGCATCAGGGCCGAACTCTGCAATCGTCTCCAGCGTGTTGGCATAGCGCTTACGGTAGAGCGTGTCGCCCAAGCCGACCAGGGTGCCGTTGGGCGCGAAGTCAATGGCCCAGGCAGGGTCGTTGACGAGGAAGTTGTCGATGCCTTCGATCGCCGAAGCCATGTAGGTCACCAGGTCCGAGTTGACAGGGAATCCGTAACGGGCCAGGTTCACAGACGGTGTGACCAGGTCTTTCCATGGCAGCACGCCGTACTTGTCGTGAAGATGCGCGAGCCCACGCAGCTCTCCAGGCACACCGCTGGCCAGGCCACCGTAGAGACTGGCATTGGTGTTGTTGTTGTACATATCCTGGAAAGCCGCTCCCGGAGCGGTCTCACGGAAGTCGATGAACTCATATTCGCCCTCGCTGGAGCGAACCAGCATGAAACCACCACCTCCAATACCACTATTGAATTAATATCAGCATTCTGCGGTGTAGGGTGAGGACTCGTTGACACAACAAGAGATAATACTCGTATGCACGTAAGTGTACATGCGGTTCGGTAGAACTCACCTGTGGTACATGNCCAGCGTGCCGATGCAGAAGACGGTAGCTACCAAGCTATCTGCGGCATTGCCACCATCCTCAAGAGCCTGAACACCAATCTCTGAGCATGCCTTCTCCTCTGAAGCCACAGCACCCAATTCAGTCTGAGACACCGGGACCACGCCGGTCTGGCTCGGTGAAGACGCCGACGAGGATGCCGAAGACGAGGTCAGGGACGAAGACGAAGACGACGCCGGGACTGAAAACGGTGGGAAGTGCGAAGCTGGTGGTGGGTGGTGAGGAAAGCCCCATGGAGGATAATGAGGCGGCGAGGCGAGAAGAGTCCGAGGAAGGACTCCCAACAACAAGGCGGCGCCGAAGGACTTCATGGTGGACAATCGACCTGGTCAGAAGGGGTGCAAGGTGGACGTCGAAACCCAATGCCTAGGAAGCTGGCCGAGCTCATGCTTTATATATACCGTATACCACCACCACCGGCACATCGGGGCAGGTAAGGTATCTTCGAACAATCATCACTAATCTTTTCACACCTCCTCCATGCGAGCTGCTAGCCCTGGAGATACAGCAGACGGCATACAGTACACAATAGAATCGGCTCGACTTCCCAAAAAGGGCACGCAATCAGTGAGCAGAGGGGCATTGGCGTCGTGCAGATCAGGGCAGAACGAGCGAATTCGTTCCTGACAGAACAAAACCCCAGTCTTTGTAGTCTCGGTGGAGCGCAAGTGCATGTGTGCAGGAGGAGGTGCATATCGCATTGCTGTGAGAAGGCCCGTATGCGGGGCTGGTATGGCGACGATCACTGACGGATACAAGACGTTCGCAGGCGATATCATATCGTAGGAGGTAGCATATCGCACATTTTGCGGGGCAGCCTCGATCGGAAGCACCTTGCGTCTTTCTTCCTGGCCACCGCTGCAACGCCGCTAATATAGAGAGCAAAGATAAGGCTCACCTCTAACGGCGTGGTTAGAAGAGTAAAGAGCGAGCGCACACCACATACAGCGTAGGTAATATGTGGTATCAGGTTTGCTAATATGCCCTGCATCGTGCTCCAGCTATCTCTGATAGTCCGATACCGCAACCAATAGGCGAGTCGAGACTCCACCGATTGTGCATATCTGGGAGGTATGCTATCGCTACTCCATTCACTTTCATGCAGATGCACACGAGGTGGGCTGTGCCTGACGATCAGCGTTGCCAGCCATTGGAGGAAAGTGTCGTGCTTTGTACGACTCGTAACCAAGGAAAGCCACACAATGGGATCCCTGGCGGGACCTCCTTCTCGGACAAAGGAATTGATCTGAGGCCTGCTGCAAGAAGAGATATGTTGATTTGCGGACTGGCCGTGATGAAGAGATCACCTAACGGTGGTAGGGTATAAACAGACACTAAGTTAAGGTAAGGCAAATGGGGTAATCGCTAGTGATACAAATGTGAAGTTTGACAACCCAACCGCCCAATCCATATCCGATCCTTCCTTACAAAAGAACAACTGCCATGGCTTAACGGGTCCGACCATTCGGAGTGTGGAAGGAGGCAGAACCTCTGCACGTCCACAAGACAAAGCTTCTAAGCAGCTCCACTATCCGAGTCAGAGAAAACACTAGCTGCCTGGAATGTCCCTGGCACGCTCATCCTCCTCGGCCTCATCTTCAGCTTCTTTCCGTGCGAGAGCGACAGCGGTCAGCGGTACATGCCCTGTGCCTTTGTTGCTCACCCCACCAGCGTTGGCCTTCGACCTTCCATCCGAGACCTCATCCTCGGGCAACGGTATGGCAGGTACAGCTTGGGGTGGGACGACACCAGCATCAAGATCAGCCACAGCGCTGTGAGAATAGCCTCCAGCATCAGGAAGTTCGGGTCCGAATTGATCGTCGTCGTCTATCTCATCTCCGTCTTCGTCTAGAAGCACCTGGTCTACATCGTCGTCGTAGTCACCAGCCTCGCCTTGTATCTCAGCTTCGGCCTCGAGCTCGGCATCTTCGTCTTCCTCAGGCACTTGCTGCATGTCGCCACTTTGTCGGCCCTGGAGAGAGGTAGAGCGATTGCCATTGGGGAGAGGTGTACGACCAAGGCCTGCAGGAGACCCAGTGTGGTTGAGGGAGGGTCCTTTGAAGACAGAGCGTTTCCTCCGGGCGAAGACCGGGATGCTGGGTGATCCAGGCCCAAAGGTGCCAAGAGATGTTTTCGTATCAGCAAAACTGGGTAACCCGCTTAACGTATTGGGCGGTGGTCTTCGCGACACACGAATGCCGGACGGGATGCTGAAGCTGCCACCAGTTGGTGTGCTGGGCAGCACCTTGACAGACGAGTGAGGTGACCTGCCCAACCTCGAACCGGACGCAGAGCTCATAGCGCTTGGGGAGGCAAGAGAGTCGCTCGAGACACTGCTGGTCTTGCTATGAGTGTGCTGGTGGCCGGGCGGCACGAAAGATCTGACCGAGCTTACTGAGCTCGAAGTGGACTTTCTGCCTCGGATTCCTCCACTCACACGTCGACCACTTGAGTGTGGTGTCAAGGCACCTGGAGATCGTGAGATTCGTTTGGCCAGTGTACTGCTGGCTCTGGAGTCATTCGAAGCGGTGGTATCGAGACGTGGCCGGACGGGAAAAGTTGCCCTCGTTTGAAGTTCTGGCCGCTGACCAAAGCTTGCCTTTCTGTGCCCTATGATCGCGGCACCTGTGGAACGTCTTTGCAACTGTTGAGTCCCTCCTGTTTCCGCATCTCCCCCCTTGCCGTTACTCTGGGTATCTGTCGTGTTGGTACTGTTCTTCGTCTTGCTGCTTGAAGATGGAGATTTGGCTCGTTTGGCGTTATCTTTGAACCAATGCTTCACCATGGCAAGCTGCTCTCTTAGGGGCTGGTGATAAAAGATCTTCTTCTTACGTTGCTGGGGTGGAACGTAGCTCGGACTCAAGAGGTCCGAGTTGTGTGCCACGGCCCGCAGCATCGACTGGCTGCTTCGACTGAGGTTACGAGGTCTTCGGACTACGTTAGTAACAGAGGCTTCCTTCGGAGGCGGAGGAGGCCTGCTTCTAGATCGCTCTGCCGAACGAGTCTTGTCTGTGGGTGCGGAGGGGCTTCCATCACTTGGCGCAATGACTTCGTTCACCTTCGGCAAGTCTGGTGGTTCGGCGATGTGACTGCTGACAGGACGACCACTCAAGCTTGATCTTGTCGTTCTCCTACCCCTACTGGCACGTCTCGCAGGACTGGCGCCGATTTTGTGCTCGTCACCTTCGTGTATTTCATCAAGAAGCCGGCCACTCGCAGCGCTCAACCGCCTGATGCTTTTCGAATCGGACTCCCTCTCTCGTTTCCTCCGTTCCCTTCGCCGTTCTTTCCTTTGCTCTTTCTCAATCAACAAAGCCCACCAGCCAGCAAGGCTATCACATCTCTGGGAAAGGACATTCTCAATCACCATATCGATGTCCACTCCAGCACTTCGCATTCGCTGTAAGGTATCCTTTTCTAGCTGCGTCGAGAAGGGGGCGGGTTGCTGGAGTTTCAGTATCTCCTGCTGTTGTGGAGCATGGTCTGAAAGCCAAGGCTCTTTCAAGAGATCTGAGAGTGCCGGACGTAGTAGCGGACGCTTTGATAACAGCTTTTTGATGATTCCTTTTGCTTCCTCTGGCATATGCTCGGGATACTTGGGCTCTTCACGTAAGATGAGAGTCTTGGTGGCCGTATCATTATCTTCGTCAAAGGGGAGCTCTCCACAGAGTAGAGCGTAGAGTATTATGCCCAAGCTCCACACGTCCACCTTTTCACCTGCATACTTCTCGCCCTTGAGCATTTCAGGTGCACTGTAGCAAACGGTTCCACACCAGGTCTGCAAATAGCTTGTGGGGCCTTGGTATTCCCTAGTGAAGCCGAAATCGATTAATTTGACATTCTCATGCTTATCCAACAAGATGTTCTCCAATTTCAAGTCGCGATGGACGCAGTTTTTAGCATGCACATAGCTGACCGCGCCGACCAGCTGTGTGAAGATCTTCTGGACCTTGTCCACCTCCATGCGGCCATTTTGGAGCAAGTGGTTGTATAGCTCATCGCCAGGGCAATACTCCAACACCATCCAGACCAAGCTCTCAGTCACAATGACTTCGTACAGGCGGGCGATGTGGGGGTGGAGGAACTGGCGGTGGTGGTGGATCTCGCGCGCGAGGTTCGCATCGTGCTTGTCGGCGCTCTTCAGGACGACCTTGCTGCCGTTGGTCAGGCGGTGGTGGCCGAGGTAGACCTTGCCGAAGGAGCCCTTGCCCAGCAAGCGGCCCAGGTGTAGTTGCCGACGGTCTTGAGCTCGGGCGAGTTGAAGTCGGAC